>JABCPV010000170.1:0-92580 GCA_016584345.1 Suillus ampliporus
TCACTCTTTCCTCACCGTGCAGAGCCTAAGGAAAGTCGGAAGTCGGGTTTTCTGCCATATGCCAACCAAACTGCGTCTCAACGATTTTTTTTCCCTCCAGAATATGATGCAGCTGTGAAAGCGGCCAACACAATCCGTAACCAGCTGATATGCTGACCCAAGGATGGTGAAGAGAATACGTTCTTTCGCTTTCTTTTCCCCATCCGTGGGGGTCAACAGCGTCTTTATCACGTCCTCTGCTGGTCACTCACTGTTTCTTTACCGCACAGAACCTAAAGACACTCGAGAATCGGATCCAATTAAGTATCGTTTTTGCCTATACTCGAGCAAATTGAGTCTGACAGTGAATATTCTTTTATCTCCAGAATACGATCCACCTACGGAGGCGGCTAGCACAATCCGTCGCCAGCTGATGCTGACTCCAAGGATAGCGATGAAGGAAAACACTGTTGTTTTTTTTTCCCTATCAGTGGGGTCAACTGCATCTTAAGCTTTATCACGTCCTCTGCTCACTACTCACTTTTTCCTCGCCGCGCAGACGCTAAGGAAACCCGGGAGTCGGATCCTGCTAAGTATCGTTTTTGCGTATGCTTGAGCACATTTTGAGTGATAACGAGTATTATTTGTCTCCAGAATACATCCAGCTGACCCCAAGGATGGGTCGAGAACATGTCCTCTCATTTTCTTTTCCCCCATCCGTGGGGTCAACTTTATCACGTCCTCTCTTGGTCACTCACTGTACAGATACTAGGAAACGCGGAACCTCAAATCAAGTTATCGGGTACTTGAGCAGATTGCGCTCGATCTAGTTTTTCATGGCGTACGCCTGGATGACTCCGCTTGACCACCTGTCGAGCCTCTGCAGGCGACAGACAGGGACAGCCCACCCGATCGGTGTGCGGGCACAACCGAACTTAAGTGCACCTAGGCTTTTTTTTAAAAAAAAAATCCAAGTTTTTGTCCTATTGAGAGCTAGACTCCATGGAGGACAGTACGATCTAGTCTAAAGGGCCCCCAGTGCCCCAAACGCATTTCAGGATGCACGAATGCCCTGGTGTGAGGCGTACCTCCACCAGTTCGCCGTTCCCGCCGGCCGTTTGCACCTAGGCTTGGGACATACCCTCCCTCTGCGGATGTCGCAATATTAGATCACCGATTAGGTGCTGATGCACGCTTCTCATGCATCACGGCGGGCCCGGACTTGCGATTATAATAAGGCGACACACACCACTGATATTCGTCATTTTGATGTGAAAAATTGGTTGATGGTTATAATATTAATTAATGATCTGTTTGTGTTGCAGAGGGTGGTGTGCATGCAAGTTCAAAGAATCTGACATGTGCATTTGATCGAACATCGGATGGGCGTGAGGCTGAGTGTATGGTTTATGGGATGGGGAATGGTAGAATGTTTGTCCAGTACTCGACTTGGAGCCTGTTAGCGGTCATCCTCGCGGTGCACGATATGGGACCGCCACGTATCAAACGTGTGGTGAGGAAACAAGGTTAGTTTATGAACGCCACAAAGCAAGACCAAACAAAAGGATAAAAGTGAATATGAACGAACGTGGTAAGGTCACCCACTGGTTCGGATACTTTGTAAGATCTGATCAACATGATGGGGTGTGTGTATAGAAAAGCTAGGTATAGGATTACCATGGCAAGCGTGAGGAAGTAAGCATACGACAACCTGGGATGGTTCTCATCCTGGTGGAAGCATGAGATGAACTATCGGACCCATTTATATCATTTATATCTCCACCCTACAAGCTACATTATATCCTTTACCTCCCTCTCTTTATCACTCCATGGACGAAGAACACACAGACCCCTCCATTCGTGTTCAGGTATCACCATCACAGAGCGCTTACTTCGCAGGCGAACCATTCAGCGTTACTATCACTTTCACTAATACCCGTGTCCCTACTGCTTCTTCACCAGCGTCTGCACCTTTGCCGAAATCACATAAACGAAATGCACATTCTATAAGCTCTGCCCCGCTTGCGAGGCCGCCGACGTCGCCTGGCTTGGGCTCGCGTCCACCAGATTTTGTGAGGGCGCTTGGGATTGGGATTGGTGAAGAGGGGAGGAAGGGGTTGATTGGGAATGATGTCGAGTATGTGAACGGCAAGGGGAAAGGGAAGGAGGTGCTTGAAGCCAGACGCAGTGCGTTGGAGAAGGCCAAGGAGAAAGCCCGCAGTGCGAGCATAGATATACCAGCTGAGATGAACGGAGACTATGTACAAGCTTATGAAGTAGAACCAGGTCAGTCTCCTTCATCATCTGCTTGTACGTCGTTCTAACCTGTTACCAGCCCAGCGCACGTCCTTCCCGCTCCCTCAAAACCATCCCCATGCACGCAGACAATCTGTATTCGACGGTCATCTCCAACTCAACGAGGTCCAACCACAACCATCCCCAACTATCCCTTCCACGTCATCCACTAGCACATTCACTCTCGCTCTAGACCCTATCGCAGAGACACCCCAATCACCTACACCACCCACGCCCGAAGTCCACTCTTACCCCCCACGTCCCTACCCCCCCTCTCGCAAACCAACCCTCCCGAGCATCGGTCACGGTCACCCACCCCTCCCCATCCCCCCAAAATCATCAACTCCCAAACCCCTCCCACCCAATACAACACTCCTCCTCTACTCCTACGCCCAACTCTCCGGAACTGCCCACATCCTCCCAAACCCCTCCTCCCCACCGGCACTCGCAACCCTCCGCACACAGCTCCTCAAAAAGCCTGTGCTAGGCGGGGGAAGCATGGATATCGCACGCACGCGTACCAGGGGTTCGCATTCCCGCTCAACCTCACTCACGGGTTCCTTGTTATCTCTCCTGAGTCCTTCCAGTTATAGCTATTCCCCTTCTGTCGGACGCTCGAGAGCCCCTTCCTTGAGTTCGCAGAGTGATGTGTCTGCTGGTGCGGGTGTTGGTTTGGGGTTGGGGTTGAGTGTAGGAGGGAATGGGACGATTGGTGAGGAAGGCGAAGAGGAGATGCCGCTTCCTGTGTTTGAGGTGCAGCCTGCCATGTTGGCTGTTGATTTGGCGTTGAGTCCTGGCGAGAGTCGGAGTTGTCAGTGTTTTCTTTGTCTCATAAACACACGCACTGACATACCTCTACAGACACATACACCCTCCCACTTCCCTCCTCCCTTCCTCCTACATTCCGAGGCCGCATGGTCCGCTTCTCATACGAGCTCGTCGTTGGCACTTGCCGCAGAGGTGACAGCGGAGGAGTGACTACTACAGGCATAACAGTCAGCAGGGTGATGAAAGTCCCCATCAGGGTATACAACTGGGTCAGCGGTGAGTCGACCCACTCCCTCTCATCCTATCCCTAAAACTGACTCCCCGCAGTCGGAAAACCACAACGCCCCTACGACCTCCTCGCACCCGTGCGTAAGCCAGACGGCGGCAAAGTGCTTGATCTGGGCAGCGCTGGTGGGGATGTGAAGAAGGAATTGTCCAAACTTTGTATGTCTCCCTCCTCTTTAACGCAGCAGAGAATTGACGTTTTGTAGCACCAACAGCCACACCCTGCGGCTCGCTCGAAGAACTGCGTGCCTACGGCGAACGATTACTCTCTACATTCCCTGCGGAAGGCTCTACAGGCGTGCGGATCAAGGAACCTGCGGAGAGCGTGCCGGTGAACGTGTCTCCGTCAGCTTCTGGGTCAACGAGCATAGGAACGGAGGATCCGTTGAGGGCGTTTGAGAGGGAAAGGGAGGGGGAGGGGGAAGAGGGGGAGTTGACGGGGTGTAGAGAGGCTGTTGAGATTCTGACCCGCAATCCAAAGAAAGGTGAGTTAACAGCCAGGCCCGATCAGGGATAACATTTCCCTGTCTGTCATCTCACGTCGCCCCTGACAGTCTCTTACGACGTAACGAAAGACGGCATTAAAGTTGCGGTACTTACGTTCACGAAGAGCGCTTACCGTCTCGGCGAGACTGTCCTAGGCGTCGTTGAAATCAATGAACGAGCCGGACGGGGTAAAGTCATCTCGGTGCGTTTTGTTATGCGTTTTGTTATACATTGGCTGATCATATCACAGTTGAGCGCAACGCTAGAAACGAACGAATCCCTGCCTCCCACCCTCGCAAGCTCCAATACCACACGCCGCATCCACGCAGAACACCACGCATCCTTCACAGGCAGCACGCTTCGCACGACGTTCGCACTGGACATACCCAGCGATGCATGTCCCGGATTCGGAGTGGTGATGTCAGGAGCGGAAGGAGTATCTGGGAAGACGGGTGGATTGGCGTGGAAAGTGCACCTCACGCTGTTGGTGGGAGTAACGTCGCCGAACGCACGGGTGCGTGGGCTGACGCAAGACGGGGCGCCGACTGCGTGGGGAACCGCATGGCGTGGACCAGCAGGAATCGCACCAGAAGAACAAACAGCGACCGGTGTGGCACCTTCAAAGGAAGTAGCAGGGAAACAAAGCTGGAGTGCCTATCTCATGAGCTCGTTTCTTGGGACTGGTGAGAGGGAGTATCATGATGGAGATGATATCGACGACGACGAGGTGCCTCCGAAAGAAAGGGAGGCAGAGGGTGATTGGAGGGACGTGCAGGTGGAGATCGTGGAGTGCGACGTGCCAGTGGTTGTTTGGCCAGGGAATACTGCGTTCAGCGCTGTGGACGTTGTGTTTGAGGTTTAGGTTGTGATCGAGATCTTGATCTAGATTTTGCGGATGGATCCGTGACCCCACGGGGGCCTGGCTTGTTGTGCTGGGCATGTCATTGTCAATCCGCGGGAGGATATGTAGCGGGAGAACGGGAATAATTATTTGAGGGTTGTATTATTAATTAAAACGAGTCTACGTGATCGAGCTCGTGACCAACCTAATTGTCAAAAAGGCTCGTCCGAGCTCCGAGGAGAGAACAGCCTTTCTTTTTCTTTTGACCGCCATTATACTTAGAGATAGAAGAAAGTACTGGTCCTAGTAAGTTTACTCAAAAGTTCAAGTGACCTATTCATTTTTTTTATAGAAAAAGTTGTCATGCAACACCTGCCCAATGACGAGCTCGATTTTAATCGCAGACATCGTTTCCTAGACCCAGATCCGAATAACTCTGGCAGGGAACGAGCTGCAAGTCAACCACCAAGAACGAACATCTCCCTCCTCCCAACAACAACATCATCTCCCTGGTCCTCAACATCCCCAAGAATGCTCCAACCAACTCGAACAACAGGTCTCCCAATGTCCGTCCCAACCCGCAGTTCATCCTTCTCAAACCCCCAATCAAACTACTCCTCCGCACTCCGAGAATCCCACTTTGAGAGTACATTCGAAGACGACGAGTCAGAAGCCCTTTCAGATACCTATGACGACCGCTACGTACCCACTTCCAACCGGGGCCGCACCTACGCCCCCGATCTCACCCGCAGCCGCTCTCAATCCCTTGCTACTACCACTCGTCCCACTCCTGGTCCTTACCAGCAGTCCAACCTATGGGCTGATTCCTCTTCAAACCCTCTCAATATCCCACCAACGCGCTATGGCGAGATCAAGCCCCCCGGGTCTAGTCGGTACGGCTCCCTTGGCGCCATGGGCAGGTCCCCCCTCGCCGATAACGGCTATCCGAACAGAAACACCATCGACGTCTCAAACATGAGTCCCTTCGTCCGTGACGTCGGCCAGATCCTTCTTGATGACGGTTCTGCCTTTCGCGAACTTTGGGCAGGCATGAACCCTCCAAAAGACGAGAACGGTGGAGGCGGGAGTGGGACGACGAGTCGTCGACACAGCGTTTCAGTCGTCCAACCCCGCAGGCCTACCATTGTGGGGTTTAATGCGCCTGAGAGCCCTGGGGATGAGTCGCATGGCCATTCCCGGTTTGGGGCCCAGCCGTTTGGTGGGCGTGGGGGGCTTATGCTCTCAGATGATGATTTAGCTGCGGATCTTAATATGTTGGGTCTGAAAGAGCCTGGAGCGCCTTCCTCGTCATCAACAACAAGCCAACCTTCCTCCCTTCCCATCTACCCCCGCAGCCCCCCCTCATCCGACCGCGTATCCCCCTACCACCTCAACATCCCCACCGGCACCAGTTTCGCTTCCCGCCAACAATTCGGGTCTCCGAGCGAAAGTGGTCTCTCTACGGGTGGAAGCCCCCCTCGCGGCCATTTCGACCAACAGATTTTGGAAGCGCAGTATGGGCAACAACAACTCACCGCTCGATTCATCCCGGGACAGGGGATCCAATACCTCCCAGCTCAGAGCATCAACAACGGCGCGGGTTTCACACGTCAAAGCCAACCGCTCTCACCTACCACCTCCCGCCCGATCCAACCCCAGCAAGGGCCGTATTACCCACACCAAATCCAACGTCGTCCTTCAGATGCATCTGCCGCTCCCCTCAGCGACCTCGGCAAAGGCGTTCCTCTAAGCAGCGTCCCCGCCTCCTGGCCGCTCTTCATAGTCGAATTCAAAGCAGGCCGTACGGATCTGTTCTACCTCACGGACCTAAGCCTCGATATCCGAGTGGGGGACTTGGTGATCGTAGAAGCGGATAGAGGGAAAGATCTGGGAAAGGTTGTTAACGACAGTATCACGTTGAAGGAGGTGGAGGCGTTTCAGAGGGAGCAGAAGGAGAGGGTTGCGTTTGGGGGGGATGGGCCTATGAGTCCTGGGGGTGCGGGTGGTGGTGGGGCGGGGGGGAAGAAGGAGATTAATCCGAAGATGATTTATGGGAAGGCGCAGGGGCATGATACGCAGTGAGTCCTTTTTTTTGGTGGGGTTTTTTTTTGGGATGGGGGTTGATGGGGGGCCACAGGCATTTGGTGACGAAGATGCAAGATGAACTCAAGGCGTTGCAACTCTGTCAGAGTAAGGTTCGGCAGAAGAAACTTCCTATGGAGGTTATCGATGCGGAGTATCAATGGTGTGTTTCGCTTTTTGCTTTTGGTTTGTGAGACGGGACTGAGGGTGAATGCAGGGACCGACGTAAACTCACGTTTTACTTTATCGCTGAAAAACGTATTGATTTCCGGGAACTCGTGCGGGAGTTGTTCCGGTGCGTGTTCTTTTGTGTTTGTGTGCTTGTTTGCTGAGGCATCGTGTAGGTTGTATAAAACAAGGATTTGGATGGCCTCCTTACAAGGCCCAGGAGGGTACGAGCAGTAACTGCTCCCCTCACGCACGCAAGGAACGAAGGAAGGAAGAATCAAAAACCAACAATCCAAGACCATAAAACACTATCAACAATCTTACGACCTCTCACGCCTCACGAATCGATTCTATATGTATCTAGATATGCAATATCCTCGCTTTTCATCGCACATCTAGACCCCTTTCGTCTTATTTATGGGAACAGTGTTTGATGTTTTGGTTTTGTATCGTATGGTGTATGTTGTATGTTACTTGTAGTCTTTTGATTGCCTCTTTTGTGTAGGGGGTAACGAGACTCGTGTGGTGTTGGCGTTCGCGATGAGCGGCGCCTTGTATTAGTATTTTGTATATTCGAATTCCAAAATATATATTGTGGTGCTTTTGTGTATGACGCGTGATTGGTTGCGCGCAAGGTCAAAGACGGTTTTTTTAACCTTACCCGTAACCCATCCCTTATCGGTGCCACAAGATACATACTGCATGCATGGATACATCGATAGGTAGGATGCGTGGTGCTCAGCGCGATCTACGTACACCGATCGACATCGCCGTCAAAGCTGCCCAACTGCGAGCTCGAAAATCTGCTTCTAGCTTAAAGACAGCTCGCACCGCTAACTCGCAGACGAAGACGCCGACAACTCATTCGCCTTACGCTCGGCAGTGACTAAAACCCGGGAAACATCAGCAAAAAAGAAACTCCAAATACAAAGATAAAACGATCGCGCACCCCACGCGCGTCGATCCATTGGACATTGCTGTTTTGAAGCGGTGGTTCCTAGCCATTTGAGGAGGCAGTGCATGTGGAAGACGTGGCTGCATTCGCCCCAGACTTGTTGCGATAGGGGGTGAGAGTGGGGTTGTTAGCGTTAGGTTCTCAAAGCAAGGGAGGGATGGGGATAAACGCAGCAAAGAAAGTCAACAAAGGGAAGAAAAGCAACACAACCCCCAAAAAAAAGACAGATCGAAACCAAAAGTTCAAACTCACTCAACGGACAATCATCGCCCGGCATCTTACACGACGGACAACACCCCTCAAATGGGACACGACAGATCCCGCAGACGTCGCCTTCGTCGTCTTGGTCGTGGTTGGTGTTGCCTGTGTTCCAGCGCCATTGTGCGACGGCGCTCCAGTGTTTGATGTGCACTTTCATGTGTGGTTGGTGTTAAGAGGAGCGTTTGATGTTGTTTGGTATTGTGTACGCGTCGTATTATAAAGTCCGGTGGGGAGTCAAAGTTTGGAGTTTGAACTTGAACCCGATCACGCGTTATTCGTGCTATGCTCACCTGTCTTTGGAACGACTTCCAGCTGGGACGTTAGAATCCATGAAGACAGGGGGCATCTAGTAGGATGTCTTGTATACGGGAGATTGGGTCGGAGGCTAGTCAACTCGTCTTCAGGCATGCGGCGATGCTCTAAAACAGTTCACATTCTTGGAGACAGGAGACGCATCCAGATTCCAGGGTAATTCGTGTACGGGGCACACTGATGCTGACGCGTCGCAGATATTTATCAATCGTTGGGCTCGTTTCTCTCGCTCTGGCATTTGACAGGTGAACTTAACTCTGAAAGGTGAATAATGTCAATCATCGAAGTTTAGTTCGCGAGTCGGATACAGTCGCTTGGTTGATTATGATGATATGGTGTCTCACCATCAGCTAAGCAACGGTATCTGACTTCGTTCGCAAGTACGAATCTTGTGTTCATCCGATAACCACCTTTTTGTCGGTGACGGATCGCTTGGTATTTATTTATTAGAGAGCCACTGATATAGATTGCTCGCTCAGGACCACGGCTTCCCTCAGTGATGAGATTATCCAGACAAAACGTGCGCTTAAATTCGGTTCAACTGTGAAGCTATGATGATGGTGCGATTTACATGTTGATAACCCGCTGATCTCGAGCGCCTTCGGCTCTCAATATTCAAAAGGTATGCCAGCTGTACACTCGTAGCCGCCGGGCCTTATCTGTGATCCGCGGCACAAAAAAGAGCAGCATGCGCCTTTCTTGTCCCTGCTGCAACTATCGACGAACGGAGATGACCTTGGTCTGCGGAACATCCCGTACTCCTTCAATTCACTCTGTGCTGCCCGTCATAAGCAAAGAAGACCCATCAGGACGGCACTCGATGGCACTTTCTTCGTTTCCTTCCTTCGTTTCTTCTTGTCACTAAACTTCTTGTTTGTCCTGAGTACTAATGTCTCACAAGGATGTCGTTGGATATAACGATGAAGCAGCAAAGCAAGCACAACCAATTCTGGTTCCGAGTCCATATTCGCAAGATACGTTTCTTGCAGCGAGTGGAGTGTATATCCCGCTCGCATCATTCATATCGATTCTACTAAATCCGTACGTGCCCGTGCATGGGTGATGTGAGGAGGAGGATTTGGTGTTATTTGGTATTGTGTACGTGTCGCTGTTATTTCAGTATGTTGGGAGCTTGAACTTGAACTTAAACTGTCGCGCGTTATTCGTGCTGTGCTCATCCGTCTTCATGAAGACAGGATAGCATCTAGGATGTCTTGTATACGGGAGATCAGGTCGGAAGTCGATTGATCCTCGCCCTGTCTTCAAGAAGGTAAGTTGCTTTGAACTTTCACATTCGAAGCAGCTTACATTCTCGAAGACAAGAGACGCATCCGGGGTAATTTGTGTACAGCGCACACTGATGCTGACGCGTCACAGATATATCATCGGACTTGTTTCTCTCGCTCTGGCATCTGATTTATGAACTTGATGTCAGTGATCGATAGGAAAATTCATCATCGGAATCAAGGATACAAGTTGGATACAGTCGTTCAGCACGGGTCGAGTACACGGGTCTCGCCATAGGCTGAGTGACTGTGTCGAACTTCGTCTGCACGTACGAACTCTCCGTTCATCCGACAACCCACTCTTGGTCGGTGCCGCTGACGTTTTCATGACGCGTTTATGATTTACATCATGGGCTTCTTGTATCTCGTAGACTGGTGAGTGTACCTGACCTGTGTGATCGAATAAAATCATCAGTCTCATAGCTAGGAACACAGTCATCAGCGGTTGCAGGCCCGAGTCTATGTCGTGAGTCCGTCTTTTGCGCAACTCCTTTTAACCCATCGATTGCTAGGGAATCTGCTGCATCAACCATCCCTCTTTTTATAACACAAATGTTGTTCGTTATGAATGGGAATTCAGTGACGCTGTTCGGATACTGAAGTGTGGCGCTAGTGCCTACACATTGGTAAGATAGAGCTGTCTACTACCCGTCAGATTGTAATTAAAAACTGCAGGCACTTTTTATTCGTGCTCGGAGTAAGTGTCACGAAGAATTTTAGAGGATGAAGGGGACAGAAAGTTGCAGGATAGAGTAGGGAAGTGACGGGCATTGACGCGGTACGCGAGTATCAAAGAATATAACATCCATGACACTGGTTTGCTGACACTTGAATGTACTTGTGCGACTTTGAAATCTTGGGCGGACAGGATTGACTGAGTGAGCGATTATCAGGGTACAATTGGCCGGCCTGCGCCTTCCTATCCTGGTGACAGTGAGCAAATTTCACCCGCCGAAAATCAATTGCAAAAGAAACTCTTGGTCGCCGTCCATCAGGACGACACCTTGGCGGTTAGGTAGAATGGAATGTAGCATGATTTCACGGGCTTTCTGAAGTTAACAAACATTTTGGTTGCGAGGAGTTGTGCGTTCCTGTGCTAGAGTGTAAACCCAAGAACGTAGGTGTGGCGAAAGTTGAAGGGGAATTAATAGTGTAGGACGGAGAAGTACTAGTGCGTGATGAATAGTTGGTCTCCAACATCTGCTTCAAAGGATGTCTATGCATGGGTATATATCGTCAGGCAGGGTACAAACGAAAACTCCTCAGAAATCCCCAGGTTTGAAAAAAAAACATACAGCTACAGTATTTCTAGGATCTTGACATCCATTATCTTGTGAACAGAAGCTAAGTCCTTGGCTTGTGCAATGATATCATGATCCGACGCGATCCTCTTGTATTCTCCCCTGTGTTGCCGCGCTAGCAAAAATGCGCTGAACGGCTGTCCAAGGTGAACGATTAATCGCAACGCTCGTGAGTAAGTTTCCGAATCAACCAGCCCCTGCTCTAGAGGAGAACCCCCGGGCATCTCATCTAACGGAGACTGAGGTGCAGTCCAATAATTCTCCTCGCTCTCCTTATCCTCTTCGAAGTCAGGCAGTTCCGTGAAGTCAGGTAGCTCGAGGAGGCGATGGTCCCATGGACGGACAAGCAAGAATGTCTGTAGAGGGGGCTTTACCAATGTGAACTGAATCAGCGGCTCTTTCGTGGTGATCAGCAGGTCGTGAAGCCCGTCTACTTTGACTCTATATGTGGAATGAGTCTCATGGGCTGGGCTATCATTCCATTTGATTTCTGTGACACGGAAGGTGATACAAGGCAGATGCAGTCTGCAGGCCGCGAAGCGAGGAGCGCTCATGTTGTCAAACTGGTCATAAAGATTCGAAGCCGACTCCACATCCACGGTATGTCGCAGCGAAGAGACCGCCGTCTGAATCTCGTTTGCAGACAAAGATGGGAGGGTGCATGGCGGAGCTGCGTATGAGGAAATGTCGGCCGGAAGACAACTGTTGAACTCGGATGATTGTCCTACCCAGTCCAGGGCGGTGATGTCACCCGACCGAGCCACAATCTCCTGCAGGAGCCGCCCAACCGCGTTTTGCTTCTTCTCGCCGTAAATTACAGGTAAGTGGACGCCGAAGATGCCAAACAACGAGTATGCGATGTCTTCCTGCAATGTGGTGACACGCATCGACGCCCATCGAAGTCTCTCTCGGACGCCACTCATCCCTGGACGGAAGGTGCTGAGGGCCCGTTGGTTTATGCCTGTCGCACCCTCTAACTCCCCCATGATCACACGGGACTCTTTGTGGTTGGGAGAGCGGTCGTCGAGATATAAGCTCCAGTCCTTCTGATAAAAGAGCACAACTTTCGGAGCCACAAATTCTTGAAAGGTCCATCCTCGTCTGATCCACTCACTCTCCGCCAGTGCACCAGACTGGGATGAAGGAGGAACATCGCCTAGGTAGACGATGGTAAGAGCTGAGTGGCGGTACCAGATGAACATGGAGTTGATTGATTCTTGGAGCTCGGCATTATTGTTCTTGTCGATGCAGCATGTGTCCATCCATGCCCAGTGATACCCCGCATCACGGACGAGTTTGCAGAATGACTGCAATTTCGGGATGCCGCCAAGCGCATTCAACTTGTACACAACTTTGTCTTGGATGTCGTGCAGCAACAACTCCGTCTCTTCCCACCTGTGTGATAGCAGGACACTGCGGAAGTAGATTGCCACTACTTCTTTGATGCGCTCCATTCGGAGGTCTGCATGCTTCGTTGTGAATGACAAAAGCTCCTTGTACTCCGTGCTCATTTTAAAGGCGTTTATTTGTGCCCCTCGATTGCACAGGAGACCTGTGGAGGTGTTAATGAGACGAAGCGGTGCATTTTCGAGTTCAATCCAAACGGCTCTTCGAATAACATCTTCTACTTCAGATGGAGAGACATACTGCTGACGCAGCTCTGTAGAACAAGATAAGCATCTTTGAGTTGACGCACGAATGTTCCGTGGCTTACGTCGTATCCGCGCCTCGGGAGCATTGTCCAACTTGGACAACATGATTTTGAAGGCCTCGATAGCCTCCTCGTAGCATTGTGCACCCCGAAGCACTGCATGCTTCATTTCGTATCCAACATGAGACGAAGGGTTGAGTTCGATGACCTACCCATAGTCAAAGTGAACATTGGCTATGAAATGGTAGATGTCATCGTACCTTTTGCGCATCGAGAAGCGCATCCTTTTCCGCGGTAGACAACAAGTTCCCCGTGATCCATACATTGCGGGTGGTCGTGTTAATGGCGAGTACCTTGGGAGCTTCCCACTCGGAGATCATATTATCAGCACCTCCACTGAGGATGTGCTCGCCGTCCGCGGAGAAAGTCACACATGCCGCCCAGCCTGAGTGCTGGAAGATGGCGATGGTTCGTCTATCAGAGAGTCGCCAGAGGCGGACATTCCTGTCAAAAGATACGGAAGCGACGAGTGTGCCCTCAGGATGAATGGCAATGGAGTAGATATTGTCAGTGTGGCCCGTCCAGGGATCACCGACCTGCTCCCAAGTGGATGTATCCCACTCCCGTATACTAGGATCCTTTCCATCACCCCCTGAAAGAAGGCGCGTGCCGTTGGAGGCCCACGCGAGTGACCAGTTCACTGCAGTGTGAGCCTTGAACTTTGTAATGCGTTCCCTTGTGCTTGTATTATAGATTTCGATGCTGCTGGATGTCGCAATGGCAAGGAGTTCGCCAGACGGCGAATACCGATTGCAGAAGACCCAACGACCTAACTCGATGGGATTTCCTTGAGGCTCCCATGTTTTCGTGCTCCACAGTTTGGTCGTTCCGTCTCCTGAACCAGTGGCCAGCACAGTTCCATCGGGAGAAAAGTCCAGTGATAAGATCCGTTCGGAGTGGGCTTTGATAGGTTGGGTGATAGGTTCCCCAGTTTCTCCGTACCAGGCGATGAGAACTCCATCTTTATCACCGCTTGCTATTATTTGCCCATCTCGTGATACCGTCAATGACCGCATCTCATTGCCATGTCCCTCCATCTTCTTCAACATTAGACCTGTCTTCAAGTCCCACAGACGAAGGGTCTTGTCGTACGACCCTGTGACCATTCGTCGTCTATCAGGGAAAACTGCTACAACCCATACGATGTCTGTATGATCTTCAAAAGTTCGAAGTGGCGTCACGGTCCTTGGAATGAGCTGTGACATTGTACTGGAAGTTGATGGTGTTGAACACGGTCGGGGTAGACTTGGGTGAAGGGATTGGTGGCGTTTTGCTTGTGTAGTCTCCAGAGGTGTGTTCACTGCAAAATTTTGGGCTGGTTCACTGTACTCGTGTTTCCATAGACGCCCAGGGCACAAGGGTTTGGCTCCACTAACTTGGCCATATTAAGAGTTATCATACGCGATGGTATCGCACTGTACAACATCCTGTGCCTCTGCACATCGGTCCGATGTGTACCTCCAAAATGCATCCCATCGCATTGAATTGTGATATTGCAGTGGCACTTCTCAGCTCTCGAATCGGACTGATAGTGCTTACGGCCGGTGCTTACGGCCGGTGCTTACGGCCGGTGCTTACGGCCGGTGCTTACGGCCGGTGCTTACGGCCGATCAGTGTCGTGAACGGATGGCCGCATGAATATTGTCTTGTATGTGTTATAATCCTACATCACTGCTCTCACTCAAGGAAATGTAGATGCGATCATTAATATTCACCCTTTTATTATACGCAGACTTTTTTTTCGTGTTGCACCAAAGACGAGAACTAGAAAAGAAAGTCCGAAGATTTACACAATTGATTAGCAACCCTCGAGGGTCACTTTTTCACAATCGATCAACTCCCTTTCACCGGAAAGCAGTCGACATAGTGCGATCCCACAAAGGGACACTCTGCAGGCACGAGAATTCACCATGATGTAGGGAAGCGGGGCTGGCTTGCGCGAATGCGCAATATGATTTTTCCCTGTTACTCGGATCTTGTAGCAGTGGATCTTTGGATGGATGCCGTTCTGACCGACTTTTTTAAGGCTGTCTTCAACCTCTCAGGGCGACCTTTCGTGTGGACAGTTTCCCACTGGCCGCTTATCTCGACGAGAGGCTTGGTCGACTCCCAGAACCGTTATCAGTACACGCACTCGATGCAAACGCGTCTTCAAGAATATCTCAATTGACCTATAGAAAATGTCGTCATCACTTCACTTTTTGTATGGTCTGGTTTCTTCGCCTCAGGTAATGTTTCATTGATTGTATACATGCCTCCGTTGTCTTTGGATTCTGCTTGCCGTACGCGTATGATTCCGTGTGCGTATGCTTAGCAGTAGTACGTTGTCGGAATTATATATTATGAAGTAGTAAGACTCACTAACTTCGAATTCAAAGCACGCCAGTCAACCATGGACTGAGGCTACGAGCAAGAAAAAAAAAGTGTAGTGCTAGTACGTATTAGGGTTGTTCTGCAGCCCAGGGCTGTTCACAGCTGTTCACTTGTGGCAGCTGGTCGAGTCATTAAGCAAGCCGAAAGCACACTGAATACTGAGTCTTGGATTAGAAATCGTATTCGGAATTACAGACAGCAAAACTAGTACATCATAAATACAAGAATGTGCAGAGCAGGCGGCTCAAGTGATAATGTAGATATGTAGATATAAGCAAACCGTTTCCATCCGACGAGGTCACTCGGTTCTCTGTACCTCGACTCCTGCAGCCAAGGACGTGGTGTCGCACCTGAAAAGCGGGTCGGAACTTCTCGTCTCGCTGGGATGAAGTGGGTCATTGTGATTCGCGTGTCAATGGTGAGTGTCGTGAAATGGTCGTCTTCTGATGGTGTCGTGGCGTCTTGAATTTTCTGTCTTGAGTGTCGTAAGATTGATAGCGTCGTTGGTGGCTGAAGTTTCATGAAATTGTCGTCTTCTGATCGTGTCATGGCGTCTTGAGTGTTCTGTACGAGTCGTGAGTGTCGTGTAATAGTCGTCTTCGGAGAGAGTCATCGGTGTCTTGAGTGTCATGAGAAATGGTCGTCTCTAATGGCGGCGTGGCAGGCGGGCGTAAAATGGAGATTCGTAAAGGGGGTGTCAGAAATGTCAGGACACGCGTCGCCAGGGTAATGAAGATGTTGCAGTGGCTGGAATGGCCGCTGCAACCGCATGCGTTCGCTGGCGAAGTGGCGTAAGGCGGGCCTTGATTCATGAACCAGGCTCTGAAGGTGTAGATGAATCAACTCTGGGAGGAAGCAGTGATAAAGCTGGCAAAGTTGAGCGTCCGGTCAGCACTGAGCTGAGCCCGACCTCCGCCATCCCAGCAACCCAGCCGTCGATCACGGCGGCGTTGTCCTCACGAATCCGTTCACACACTTGCGTAAGGTGACCTAGTACTAGTTGAACTGAAATCAACAAACGATAAGGACGTCACGAGAAATGACCGACCGATGCTGTTGGTGTATCGTGCGAGGCAAGAACGTGCAATGCTGTGGCAGGCAGCATTCAAGCGAGAACCTCTAAGTTTGCGCTAACAAACTACAATGAGTGGGATAGTTTAGGGATGAGCAAGTTCGTACCTTTTGCTGTATGTCGGACTTGAGCTTGTCCGGGCGGGACTTCTGATATCGAGGCACAGCAACAGGAGGGAGAGGGACGAGTCGACCAGCGACGCGTTTCGTAACCAGTATCATAGGCCTTAGCCATGAGGTGGCGGAACGAGAACCGCGGAGCGAGTGGGTGGCCTTCGTCTTCTGAAGCAATTGGTCCGTGAGGTGGGCGGTTCCAGGAAGAGAAGGATCAGTGCTCAAAGATGTCGTCCGGAATGGATCGACTAGAATAGATGGGGGGAAGTTCGGCGGACGAGAAGGACCATCGTCGATGGGGGTAGTTGTCAAAGTCGGGAGTAGGATGTCGAAGTCACGATCATGATCGTGCTTATCGTGCGTAGTGTGTGCTAGTTCGTGTTCCATAGGGTGTGACGTAGCATAGTCGTCCTGAAGGAACCAAGATGTTAGGTGATGTGAGTCTAGGCTATGATGCTCCCTACCTCGTGGACAGACCATTCGTCACCAGACGACTCGATGTCTTTGGCGTGCAAGCCCTCGTCAGAGAAGATGTCGTCGTCGGGGGCCACGATGGTAGTAGTGTTGGAAATGATAGATAGGCGGTTACAATTGAAGGTGAAAGGCGGCAAATCGATATTGATGAAAGGCGTTGATTCGAATACAGAGGACGAAGATGGCTGGAATGGTGAAAAAAAAATCTGCAAGGACGGCGAGGCTGGTGCTGGTGCTGGTGCTAGTGCTGGTGATTCTGTTGGGCATGGATCATCGACCATTGGTTCTTCGGAGGGTTCACGTTTATCGGCTACTGGTAAATCTGCGGGCGGGCGACGACTCTGAGCTGTGGGAGAATCGGTAGCCTTGTCGCCGCCGGTGAAGGGCACATTAGTAGTGTCGCTGAGGAACCTTTGAGCGGCTTCGTTGGCGGCCAGAAGGAGGATGATCGTCGACATGCCAAAGGTCGACACGACGAGGCCAGCGGAAACTTTCTTTGGTTCGGACAGCACCTGAACCGTAGGACGGACGACGGTTTCTCGGAAAAAAGAAACCGACAGGAAGCCAGTGATAGCTATGCGTGAGGCGAGGTGCAATGTGATGGAGATCATGATGGCAAATATCGTCAGATGTAGAGTTCGCTGGTAAGATATTCAACGGCGGGCAATTTTAGGCGATCTGCGATATTTATACTCGGAGATTTGTGCGTGCTTGCCAACTCGATAAACTTTAAAAGTCAATTCGTGACGCGTCAGTCACGTGTTTGGAAAATCATATATAACCTCAGCGCACCGGTCTTCTGTATTGTACGCATCCTATATGACCCTCCGAGTGATTACTCGCGATTTGACAAGTGAAACTGCAAATGGAAATATTACTACGGTAGACTTGGCACCACTATGACAATCGCGATTCGGTACACAGATCTCCTTCCTGCGTGATGCGTATTAGTCCACAATGAAGAGGATTTCCAGCGCTCGACTGGGGTATGTATGAGAGGGGGATCTTTGCACTGCTGAGCCGCATCCTATAAGTTAGAGAGGAGTACATTTCGTGCGGGAAGCGATCTAACACGGTCGGCACCCAAGTGAGAACGTACGTAGTCATTGTATTAATCGGGGATCCGTGAATCGTCTAGCGAACGCTGGGCTCCAAGCTCAAGGACCAAACACGTGGAGGTGGGGGGTGATTTGATCCGCGGCGATGATGCAATCGACCTGCCTCAAATCAGTTCCATTCGTGTCAGTGGGAAGGGTGAGCATTGGATATAGGATACTTCCATACTTCGAGGGTGATATTGGTGTTGTTTTCAACGAGGAACTGCATCTAAAGTTGAAACGGGATCAGAATGGAACAGAGAAACATCTGATTGACGCACCAGCGTTATCCAATTTTGCAAGCACGATCCAGGTTCTTGAAAGTAAGGTACTCAGCACTTCTCTTGCTGCATCTCGTTGTCCAGATGCTTTAGCCCTGTTCCCCTGATAGAAGAGGCAGTTGACCCCAAGGATAGGTCAGTAATATATGTCAAAATATGACGGACCTATCGTCGGGGTCATTAGCTAATGTACAATGGTAAGGAGAGTGCAATGCGGGACACATTTCACCGAGGACAAGTCTGAAATGGCCGGTCTGGGTGCAGGTCTACGCAGACCCTAAGTCTGTGTCTATGACGAAGTCTGGGCGCGCGCTCGGCACGGTTTGCGGAGTTTGAAGTCACCAGCGGCTGACATGCACCTCATACCTGCTGCCCGCCGCCACACGCTGTGCACGAACCATGGACATCTGGTTCATCTTTGTAGCCATGCAGCGGCACACAGAGCTCGCCACTATGCCCTTTCTGTACTTCAGCTTCCTCCGGTGTGCAAGCCAGCTCAAAGACGACACTCTGCAACCGAATCAGCCTCACAATCGTATCCGTCCTGGTCGCTCCTGAAGTCCTGAGGTCAAGCTCAAGGTCCGTCGCATTCTAACTGATCTTGTCTATGTCACGACAGGGCAGATGTATTCACTTTTCCATGCATGCAAACCACAGCACTTGATCTACAATTCTAACTGTAACGCGCTGCACGCAAGTCACGAGCCGTCACATCCAGTTCTTTGATGGCATGGGCATCTGCATTGACGCGTGCCGCCACGAGACGAAGCATAAGGTGAACGACACTTTGTGTCATGAACACTGTGACATGAGGGCTTATTCCGAATTGTTGCACAGTGAGACCGACAGTCCGCAGCTGATACAGTCGGTGACGAGAAATATGCGGAGAGATAGGCTGGACAAGAAAGCCATGTCAGTCTGTGACAATGCCGATGTCGTGAGATCCGTGATGGACAGCAGACAAGCAAGTAGGTGAAGGACGTCGACATGTACTGTTACGAGCGAGAAAGATGGGCGAGCGCACGGGCAGGATAAAAACGAGTGACAGGGATGTCAATGAGGAACGAGACAGGAGAGGGAGGTGAGGGCATTCCTTTCGATGTCGCGGCCGGCGAGGAGTAGATCATGGAGGGTGATGAGCAGCTTTATAACTCCGTTTTAATGTGCCGAGGGCAAGACTTTGTCGCAGACACATAGGCGCAGTGCACCCAGACCGGCCGTATCTTGCACAGTCACATTCCGATAGTGAGGATGTTACAATCTGATTATCTGGGCTCAGTAACTTTGTACGTCTGACTACCACTTATATACATAACTAACTTTGATGCAACTGCTTGCTCTGTTTAATATACTAATTCCTTCAGTACGAGGTCTGGATGCATCCGATGTGCGCAGGCCGCGGCGATCAAGAACATGATAAGGATACTATGATAGATGCCTGAGGCAGTGGTGCCCATCGATGAATCAAACACCATTTCATCACCGCATCACATAACAAGTCAGCGGCAGTGCATCACTGCCCACTGTACTCATGCGGCTTGCGGATATATAGTAAGGTGGAATTACTGCATTACAATCGGAATTGGCTCAGCCAACAATGTCTTCCTCAACGCAGGACCTCATCCCACAACTTAACCTCGGGAGCACGTTCGGGGCGCTTTTTATTGGTGTTATCATTGCAGCAATGTTAGTTAACTGTTTGCTCACAAAGCTTAGCGCTTCACCCCATCCTGTCGTCCTAACATGTCACGGAACAGCCTCTTTGGTGCAACTAACGTTCAAGCTTTCGTCTACTTTCAGACGCATAGAGACGCAGGGAGAACATTCTATAAGGTGGTTGTACGTCTATGGTGCCCTCTTGTCTGAGTTCGGTTATTGATGCTATCATGATGTCAGGTCATCGGGCTTTGGTATGTATCTCGTCGAGTTGCCATTATCGAGCGCGTCGAGATTACCTCGTCCCCAGGATACTCGATGCTCTGCACCTGGCCTTGATCGTCCATTGCGTCTATTATTATTTAGTGAACAACTATGCGAATATCAATGCGCTCACAGAAATTGTATGGAGCTTTAAAGTGGGTTCTTACCTTTGGGCCTCCGTGTAGCCTCTAGTGACTACGATACTATGGCTCGTGCAGCTTCAGATAGCAATCGACGTGAGTTGCGTTTACTGTTGTGCGGTGCGCCCCAGTCACACATTTCACAGGTTCCTATCATCTCTGGGGTACATTTGTAAGTTCGATGTGCAGAGTGTTACATGCAACATCAAAATAATACGTTCTTGCACCTTAGCCTGTATGGCTATCGCATATGGATAGGTATTTATTTCCCTGCCAAAGGGTTTGATGTCCACGACTCATGTGATGCACCTCTAGTCAGCAAGGGACGATCAAGAGCTTTCCCTATAACAGCCGTAGGTCTACAATTAATACACATGTTCTACAGCATTTCATTTTGTTGATTCACTATTAGGGCATAATTGTAACCATAAGTTCAGGTACGTTTGTTACATGGA
Source organism: Suillus ampliporus (assembly GCA_016584345.1). Taxonomy (NCBI): domain Eukaryota; kingdom Fungi; phylum Basidiomycota; class Agaricomycetes; order Boletales; family Suillaceae; genus Suillus; species Suillus ampliporus. Next base: position 20,656 of record JABCPV010000170.1, read on the forward strand.
AATGCTTTTCGCTCGATCTTGAAGATCCCATCAGGTGTCGCCATCGGTAAGGGTTCAAATGATACTCTTTTTGTTAACTCATTATTTTAACTCAATCGCAGCCCTTTTGTGGGCCATGTGAGTGAAATATCGTACTCCCTAACTACACGAAGTGCTGATAGTGCGTAGATATCAGTGCCATGTGTTCACGGACTTGATTAAAATCGCATGGTCGACATACATGACTTTGGTGACAGTTACTTTGATCGATTTAATTATTGCATCATCGCTATGCTATCTCCTCGCTACCTCCCGTACTGGGTTCTCAAGGTAAGGAGCAGCCTTTTCGCTATCGAGATCAGGTATACTAATGTGGGGTACTCACTAGCACTGACTCTTTAATAACGAAGCTCATGGGTTATATTATAAATACCGGATGTCTGACAAGGTATTCCTCCCTCCATCTATCTCATCCATTGACTCATATCTTGTACAGTATATGTTCAATGGCAGTTATAATTACAGTGAGGTTACAATGGCTGTACTGTTCGTGTCATCTCTGAGAGTCACATACAGTGCGCAACGATGCCGAGGAACTTTATATTCCTCAGCATTGAATTTCTAGAGGCTAAATGTATGACCAAAGCCTTCTCCTAGTATCGTGCTGACCAGTGGTCTTGTTGAAATTCAAGTATATGTCAACTCGTTCCTCGCACTCTTGAACGCGTCATATTACCTGCAGCCCGACACAGACACTATCGATTCGTCCGAATTCCGCATGCGCCACGCGGTCTACCGTCCGGAGCTACACGTCAGGGGGTCGCAAGACGAGGAACTGCAGGCATCCCGGAAGAACATGTTCAAAGATCCTGATGATAAAGTGGCGCATGCGACTCGATCTGTCACGGTAGGTAGTTGCGTTGCTGGCGATGGAAGAATTGCTGAATGACACGCTTTAGCCACAACGGCCGATTGAGGTGACAGTGGAGATGGATTATTTCTCGTCAGTGTGATGGATTGTGCTAGCATGCATGTAATATTGTCTGTCCGTCTTGTCGCAAGATAGGACCTTGTCAGTTCTTATAAAATTATCACGCCAAACAGTTGTGGCCAACGAGAATAGTTCAATCCACTACACTTGTACATCTGCGACCATTTCGGAGGCTGAGTGTTACCGATGACCTGCAATTGCAAAGCAAAATTGCCCATCGATTGAACAGAATATCGTCCCGTCTGGGGGGTCAAAGTGTTTCCTCCAATCACCTTAGTATCCAACCGACAGCTTTAAGTAGCTACTCCAGCGCTTGACCGCGTGCACACCAGACTGTATTTTTCCTTGCTAGACTCGAGTAGCACTCAGTCTAGCCTATACTAGCCTATATGCCTGCACCCTGACTGAGGTTATAACTCATGTGAGAAATCCTGAGCACCCGGTCGACCTTAACTGAACATACCGTACTGTAGGCCGTGCTGACTGTCATGCAGCAAATAGAACCAAGCTTAGCGCAAGCACTTGTCCATCGTATTACTTCCCGTCGACCGACCCGTACGTCCAGGCATACCTCAACAGTCAGTCCAGTAGTACCACCACCAGATTCATCTTTCAAGAGCTGCGTAATGCCCACAATCCGCTACCTCGAGGACTTCACAATCGATGCCTATATCCCGACACGCGGGAAGCTCGACGAGAAGGCGCAGTAACTCGAGATTGAGTATACCATGGGATGAGACATCGAGTCTGGAAAGGCAGAGACAGTGCTTGCAGTTCTGAAGACTCAGTGTGTGTCCTTCCAGTTTCTCTTATCGCCGACCAATCGTGGTGTTTCTAGGGCTTCGACAACCGCTTCAGTCTTTTCCACATTAGACAACAAACTTGCTTCTTACAGTGCATTTGTTGCTGCGGATAATGAAGAGCACGACAGGGCGCATGATACTACTCTCAAGGAGGGCCGTTGACGTGCTGGTGGGAATATCACGAGGTAACGGTAGCAGCGAATTGGCAGTCATGATGGATGGGACGAAGAGCAGGGGACTAGAGTCGGTTCCATTTACATCGTGTTCGTGTTCGCTTTTATTCTTACTTGTTCCATATCTTCAAGCCAACCTATTATGTATTTATACTAAGGACTGATCAAGAGCACGTCGGTTGGGACAACCATGACGCAGCAATAAAAGCACAATTCTGATTCCGAGGTGCAGTGTATATCCAACCTTCATTGAATTCACACTATCGTACTTACATGCTGCACATTACAACCATCTAACTTGTGCGGCTGGTGAAACCAAGGACACTGAGTACGGCATGCACGAAGACGAATCAGATATATATATTAGTGACCGGCCAAAGAAATGATACAAGTATAAGCAAGTATTTCGGCTCTTGTAGACACACCTCTTCCCAAGCTGTTAGTCTTCATCGGTAGTCCCGCGCATAGTGGTCGACCGGACCCCGCTCCTGCTCTCTCGTCATTTCTCCTAGCAACTGAGCTCCAGGAACCCCAGAGTCCCGTATAATCGCGCCATAAATCTCCGAGGTCATCTTGTCCTGGGGCGTATGGTCAGATTCAGTTTTGTGCTGGAACCTTGGAACGAGGTGCGCCAGCGAGGTCGCAAGGCGCCGCGGGAGGCTAGGCGAGCTGTTCTGCAGGGTTTTACAAGGGAAACCCCACTGCTCGTATGGGTTAGTCGAAGAGTTGTCGCCATCCGTGTCGTGCAGCTGCATGATGTATGGCTTGACCCGTGGTTTCCAGAAGAATATGGAAAAGTGCTGTGTGTTTTCCTTCCCACTGAGCTGGAAGATGTTGGTAGGCTGCCCCCGGGTGGCAAAGACGAACTGCCAGGGGTGTTTCGGGGACGGCTCGTAAGGGGTGCCGCGTACAACATCCAGGAGGAAGAGAAGACCATGAGGGGAGACTGGGCGATTGGATCCGTGCGTCACCTGCACAAGCCACACCGTCAACGTGCCGGCATCGAACATGATCGCATCGATGCCTGGATGCACGAGCCCATGCTTGGGCGAGAGAAGGATGTATGGGCAGTTCTCCAATAACATTGCGAGTTCGCGTTGGGTGGAGTATGTATAGCTTGAAGGCATGACCCGCTGTTCCTTGGGCGCCACATGGACCTTTGTCCGCAGCACAAAGTCTTCGTTTGCCGGATGGCAATGCCCCTGCAAATCAGGGCGTCCAAGCGTGAAGGTTCCTCCTAATCTGGACATCAGGGCCACCACAGCCTGACGATAGAATGTCTCGCCAGCCTCTTTCGTGTCCTCCGATTTCAGGAGGTTATTGGCGATCTCCTTCGCGGCGGCGGAGTCCATGGAGGTGATCACGTCTACAAGAAGCCTGCTGGCGACCTGCGACACAGGGTATGGAAGTGGCTGTGTGCAAGTTTTTCCCGGTTCAACGGCGAATAGGCTGCGGCAATATTGGGCTTCCCGTTCACGCAGTGTGGGTTGCATGCTCCACAAATTATCGTGGGCACGCTTGAGCTCATGGAGATAACGAGCAGCATCGCTTGCACGGTGAGATGCTTGCAGGCAGGTGCGTGCGTTGGACCCGAAATGGACGTACGACCATCGCACGGACTTGACGGCATCCTGGCCTGAAGTAAGAGCACTGACGAGGATGGTCAGCGATGATAATGAGAACTAACATGGTATAGATTCATTCACCTCATTGCAAAGATCTCGTTAAAAGTGCACGGTTTCATCCACTGTCGAACCGCGACATCATACTCAGGCAGCCATTCGATGTCGAGGCCCAGACTCTCTGGCCAGAAGGTGGTGAATATGGCCTTGCCGCATGTGCCCCGCATCAGCGCACGAGTATGCTCAGTGCTCGGGTGCATGACAGTGTCTTCATGTGCGTTGTCGACGAGATGCAGCACATCTTTACGTTGGAATAGGGGATGGTACTCGCTGTTCTCCTCTGGGAGGGCGAAGAAGCCGTCGGCGGTGAAGCACAAGACGCACGAGCCCGGTTGATTTGTTTGGTAGGTCACCGGCTGGCGCGCGAGAAGTCGCCTGACGAGGACGTATGACAGAAAACATGTCTTGCCTAAGGATGATTGACTGGATCAAGCAGCGGCAATTGCGGAAGGACGTGAACTTACCGATACCAGCGGACCCATGGACGATGAAATTGCGCTCACTCCATGAGAACTTGTTAAACAAGCTCTTGTATACCGAGCGGATGACCATAGAGGTTGCTCCGTTTGGCAACATGGCACCAGGGCATCGAGACAGATCGATGGCATCGAATGTGTATGGATACACCCTGTTTCAGACCCCTTAGCATCATTTCAAGTCTCGTAGAAAGGAAAAAGACTACTTTTCTTGATCCTCTAGATCTACAACATTACACTCCAATGCTCGCTTCACGACAGATCGTTCTTGCTGCCAAAGTGCATGATAAAGTGCCAAGATGTTGCAGTGGGATACCGAGGAGTTTGTGGTTACAGTGGATGGTATGGTAGTCTGCATGATGGAGTGGGATGAAAATGGAGGATGTGGAAACAGTCACCGTTATATAGTCGTTGCGGCATTTTCGGATGTAACGGATGGACGGATGTCTTCTTGACATCACTGTCGGCACTTTGGTAGTTGTTTGAAGTTGTTTACTCCTGTTGAATTGTGAAGCTGCTGACCAAGCGAACCATTGCCCCTCCTATCAAATTCATGTGCCGCGGTATGTGTACATCAGCAGATTTTGAGCAGATTAGTATGGAGTTCTAGCGCTCAACGCATGTGTCATGTGAATGAATTTTGTCCACACTCGTGTTGGATGCGCCCTGCACGTAACTTCCAATTTTCAGTACCCGTACTAAATACGTCACACATCGAGCTATTTAGCCACGACGAATCAAACTATAGTAGTATCACATACTTCCAGGTGAGATAGGATTTACATCACAGACTTCTCGTATCTCGCAGACTGGTGAGCGTACCTAATTGAATAAACTCATCAGTCTCATCTAGGAACACACGCGTCATCAGTGGTTGCGGGCCTGAGCCTATGTCATGAGTCCATGCTTTGCATAATCCTTTTTAACCCATCAATTGCTAGGGAATGCTGCCATATCAACCACACCTCTTTCACAACACAAGTATTGAAGTACAATTGGCCCTGTGCTAGAGTGTAAACCTGAGCACCCACACAGGTAGGTGTGGGGAAAGTTGAAATGTAATTAATAATGTATGGCAGAGAAGTACTAGTGCGTGATGAATAGTTGGTCTCCAACGTCTGCTTCAAAGGAAATTGTAGGATGTCTATGCATGGGTATATATCGTCAGACAGGGTACAAACGAAAACTCCTCAGAGATCCCCAGGTTTGAAAAAAAACATACAGCTACAGTATTTCTAGGGTCCTGACGTCCATCATCTTGTAAACAGAAGCTACGTCCTTGGCTTGTGCAATGGTATCATGATCCGACGCGATCCTCTTGTATTCTCCCCTGTGCTGCCGCGCTAGCAAAAATGCGCTGAACGGCTGTCCAAGGTGAACGATTAATCGCAACGCTCGTGAGTAAGTTTCCGAATCAACCAGCTCCTGCTCTACAGGAGAACCCCCGGGCGTCCCGTCTAATGGAGACTCAGGTGCGGTCCAATAATTCTCCTCACTCTCCGTATCGTCTTCAAAGTCAGGCAGTTCCGTAAAGTCGGATAGCTCGAGGAGGCGACGATCCCATGGATGGACAAGCAAGAATGTCTGCAGAGGGGGCCTTACCAGCGTGAACTGAATCAGCGGCTCTTTCGCGGTGATTACCAGGTCTTGAAGCCCGTCTACCTTGACTCTATATGTGGAATGAGTCTCTTGGACTGGGCCATCATTCCGTCTGATTTCTGTGACACGGAAGGTGACACAAGGAAGATGCAGTCTGCAGGCCGCGAAGCGAGGAGCGCTCATGTTGTCAAGCCGGTCATAAAGTTTCGAAGCTAACTCCACATCCACGGTATGTCGCAGTAAAGAGATGGCTGTCTGAATCTCGTCTTCAGACAAAGACGGGAGGACGCATGGCGGAATTGCGTAGGAGGAAATGTCGGCTGGAAGACAACTGTTGAACTCGGATGATTGTCCAATCCAGTCCAAGGCAGTAATGTCACCCGATCGAGCCACAATCTCCTGCAGGAGCCGCCCAAGCGCGTTTTGCTTCTTCTCGCCATACAGTACAGGCAGGTGGACGCCGAAGATGCCAAACAACGAGTATGCGATGTCTTCCTGCAACGTGGTGACACGCATCGATGCCCATTGAAGTCTCTCTCGGACGCCGCTCATCCCTGGACAGAAAGTGTTGAGGGCCTGTCGATTTATGCCCATCGCACCCTCTAACTCCCCCATGATCACAGCAGATTCTTTGTGGTTGGGAGAGCGGTCGTCGAGATATAAGCTCCAGTCCTTCTGATAGAAAAGCACAACTTTCGGAGCCACAAATTCCTGAAAGGTCCATCCTCGTCTGATCCACTCACTCTTCGCCAGTGCACCAGACTCGGATGAAGGAGGAACATCGCCTAGGTAGACGACGGTAAGAGCTGAGTGGCGGTACCAGATGAACATGGAGTTGATTGATTCTTGGAGCTCCGCATTATTATTCTTGTCGATGCAGCATGTATCCATCCATGCCCAGTGATACCCCGCATCACGGACGAGTTTGCAGAATGACTGCAATTTCGGGATGCCGCCAAGCGCATTCAACTTGTACACAACTTTGTCCTGGATGTCGTGTAGCGGCGACTCCGTCTCTTCCCACCTGTGTGATAGAAGGACACAGCGGAAGTAGGTTGCCACTACTTCTTTGATGCGCTCCATTCGGAGGTCTGCATGCTTCGTTGTGAATGACAAAAGCTCCTTGTACTCCGTGCTCGTTTTAAAGGCGTTTATCTGTGCCCCTCGATTGCACAAGAGACCCGTGGAGGTGTTGATGAGACGAAGCGGTGCATTTTCGAGTTCAATCCAAACGGCTCTTCGAATGACGTCTTCTGCTTCGGATAGAGAGACATACTGCTGACGCAGCTCTGTAGAACAAGATAAGCATCTTTGAGTTGACGCACGAATGTTCCGGGGCTTACGTCGTATCCGCGCTTCGGGAGCATCGTCCAGCTTGGACAACATGATTTCGAAGGCCTCGATGGCTTCATCGTAGAGTCGCGCACCACGAAGCGCTGCATGTTTCATTTCGTATCCAACATGAGACGAAGGGTTGAGTTCGATGACCTACCCATCGCCAAAGTGAACATTGGCTATGAAATGGTAGATGTCATCGCACCTCTTGCGCATTGAGAAGCGCTCCCTCTTCCGCGGTAGACAAGTTCCCCGTGATGGATGCATTGAGGGTGGTCGTGTTAATGGCGAGTACCTGCAACACGAAGCATGCTCGACTTGCGTTGTCAGATTCAAGGATAGAAACCTGCCTTTGAATGAGATGCTTGAGCCTTGGCATGAAAAAGACGCGAGATGAGATGGCAAAGGGGCGGGAAATAAAGGGAAAGTACCATTGTCGATCGCGCCGATGGCCGTTGCAGTTCGCGGAAGTGCTTTGCAGCAATCCAAACTGCAAGACACAATGTGAAAACCTCCAATGCAGTGCCGAGAATCCAGGGTTCGGTCGTCAGACATTGGTTGCCTCCACACTCCAGTTTCTTCGAAGTTTCCCACTCTGAGATCATATTATCAGCACCTCCGCTGAGGATGTGCTCGCCGTCCGCGGAGAAAGTCACACATGCCGCCCAGCCTGAGTGCTGGAAGATGGCAATGGTTTTTTTATCGGAGAGCCGCCAGAGACGGACATTCCTGTCGAAAGATACGGAAGCGACGAGTGCACCCTCAGGATGAGTGGCAATGGAGTAGATATTGTCAGTGTGGCCCGTCCAGGGATCACCGACCTGCTTCCAAGTGGATGTATCCCACTCCCGTATACTAGGATCCTTTCCATCGCCCCCTGAGAGAAGGCGCGTACCATTGGAGGTCCACGTGAGTGACCAGTTCACTGCAGTGTGAGCCTTGAACTTTGCGATGCGTTCCCTTGTGTCTGAATTAAATATTTGGATATTGCTGGACGTTGCAATGGCAAGGTGTTCGCCAGACGGCGAATACCGAACGCAGAAGACCCAACGACTTAACTCAATGGGATTTCCTTGAGGCTTCCATGTTTTCGTGCTCCACAGTTTGGTCGTTCCGTCTCCTGAACCAGTGGCCAGCACAGTTCCATCGGGAGAAAAGTCCAGTGATAAGATCCGTTCGGAGTGGGCTTTGATAGGTTGGGTGATAGGTTCCCCAGTTTCTCCGTACCAGGCGATGAGAACTCCATCTTTATCACCGCTTGCTATTATTTGTCCATCTCGTGATACCGTCAATGACCGCATCTCGTTGCCATGCCCCTCCATCTTCTTCAACATTAGACCTGTCTTCAAGTCCCACAGACGAAGCGTCTCGTCGTACGAGCCTGTGATCATCCGTCTGTTGTCAGGTAAAACTGCTATAACCCAAACGATATCTGTATGATCTTTAAAAGCTCGAAGGGGTGTGGTGCTTGGAATGAGCTGTGACATTGTACTGGAAGTTGATGGTGTTGAACACGGTCGAGGTGGACCAATGGGTAAAGGGATTGGAGGTGTCTTGTAGACTCTTGCAGGTACAGTCTTCAGAGGTGCGTATACTGCGCATTTGTAGGCTGAATCACTGTACTCGTGTTTCCATAGACGCCCAGGGCATGAGAGTTTGCCTCCAATAAGACTGCAGCAAGAACACTCCCGGTTATCATACACCAGTATAACACCCTGTGCCTTTGCGTGTACCGAATCTCCACACCTTTCAAATACATCCCCTCGCATTCAATTGTGATAGTGTGGTTGGTACTTCTTGGCTCTCAAATCAAGCTGTTAGTGCTTACGGCTTATGAGTCGGTCACGGTGTCGCGATGGCCATCTACCCTGGATGGCCGCATGAAATAATGTCTTGTATGGGTTGTTTTCCTACAAAGCTTCCCTCACTCATGGAGATGTAGATGCGATCATCAATATTCTCCGTTGTCTTATGCGCGGACTTCCGCTTCGTGTTGCATCAGAGAAGCAAGTTCAATGATTTACGACAAGCTTCCGTCGCATGCCTTGATAGATGTCTACGGCCCCACTCTCTGTCACGAATGATTAACTCCCTTTCGCTGGAAAACAGTCGACATCTTGAGATCTCGCAAACAGATTTCGGGGACTCGCTGTAGACACGAGGACTGTCGTAAGTCAGCATACAATATAATACAAATGCCTACAGTGCCCGACACATGTAAGAGAATCTAACTTGACGATTTGTAATAAATGAGCTACACCTTCTGTCCTGATCCAATTGGCTATTCTAAACCACAACGGTTATTGGCGTGCATGGACACCTCATCACGGTTCAGGCACTATTAAGTGTAGGTGATGGCAAGGAGATATCGGATGATGAGTAGCAAGAAGGGTTGGGTGACATCGTATCGTTTGCACCATGAGGCCTCATGATATATCAGTGGGTAACTCGGTCTGACGATTTTGGTATAATGGAACTCTTCCCGAGATCCTCGTTCTTCGAAATGAATGCGGCTACAATATCTCTAGCATCTTGACGTCCATCATGTCATCAGCAGAAGTCACGTCCTTGACTTGTGCGATGATATTATGATCCGAAGCGATCCTCTTGTACTCTCCACCACGCTGCCGCGCTAATAAAAGTGCGCCAAAAGGCTGTCCGAGGCGAACCAGCAATCTCAGCTCTCGTGTATGAGAGCCCGAATCAGCCGGCTCGCTGTCTCCAGGAGACCTGCTGAGCAATTCGTCTGACGGGGATTCGGGATCAGACCGCTCGTCCACGCTCTGCGCATCGTCTGCAAGGTCAAGCAGCTCGAGGTCATAACGACTCCACGGACGGACGAGTAAGAATGGCTGCCGAGTAGATCTTGCCCGCGAGAACTGAGTCAGCTTGTCTGTCGTAGTGATCAACAAGTTTTGAAGCCCGTCTGCCTTGACTTCATACGAAACATTTGTATCTCGGTCTTGATCACGGCTCCGTCTGACTTCTGTGACAGGAAATACGATGCAAGGGATTTGCAGTCTAGAGTTTGCGAAACGAGGAGTGCTGATGTTGTAGAGGAGGGTATACAGTTTCGGAGCGGACTCCAGAGCCACAGTATTTCGCAGCTTGGACACAGACATCTGCATCTCGTTTTCAAGTAGAGATAGAAGCGTGCACGGTGGAGCTTTGTACGAGGCAATGTCCGCTGGGAGACAGCTATTGAACTCGGATGATTTTCCAACCCAGTCTAGGGCGGTAATATCGCCCGAGCGAGCGACGATCTCCTGTACGAGCCGACCAAGCGCATTTTGTTTCGTCTCGCCGTAGATGACGGGTAGGTGGACGCGGAAGATGCCAAACAACGAGTACGCGATGTCTTCCTGCAACGTCGTCATACGCGTCGACGCCCATTGCAGTTTCTCTCGCGCATCTATCATGCCCGGACGGAAGGCGACGAGGGCCCGTGCATTTATGCCTGTTGAATGCTCCAACTCCTGCATGATAGTGATAGATTGCTTGTGGTTTGGAGAGCGGTCGTTGAGATATAAAGTCCAATCTTGTTGGTAGAAGAGAACGATGTTAGGAGCCAGGAATTCCCGGACAGTCCATCCTCGTGTGTTCCAAACACTGTTTGCCAGTGCACCTGACTTCGCCGAAGGTGGGACATCCGAGAGGTAGACAATCGTAAGAGCTGACTGGCGATACCAGACAAACATGGAATTGACAGATCGTTGGAGCTCAATATTGTTATTTTGGTCGATGCAGCACGTATCGCTCCACGCCCAGAGATACCCCACATTGCGGGCCATTTTGCAGAACATCTGCAACTTCAAAGTGGTTCCCACTGGATCCAAGTCGTACACTTCCTTGTCCTGGATGTCGTGCAACAGCGGCTCCTTGCTTTCCCACTTGTGTGATAACATAACCCAACTAAAGTACTTCATGACCGCTTCTTGAATGGGCTCTGTTTGGAGGCGCGGATGCGTCATCGATGAAGATAAAAGCTCCTTGTACTCTGTGCTTCCCATGAAGACCTCGATCTGAACCTCGCGACTACATAAACGTCCAGTGGAGGTGTTGAGTAGACGAAGTGGAACATTTTCCATATGTGCGTGAATGGCTCTTCCAATAGCGTCTTCTGCTTCAGATGGACTTACATACTGCTGACGCAACTCTGGAGAACGAGTTAATAATATTCACGTCGACGCTGGAGTTATTCGGCGGCTTACCTTGCAGCTGTTCGTCAGGAGCATCTTCCAACTTGGAGAGCATGGTTTTGAAGGCCTCGATTGCTTCATCATAGCGCCGTGCCCCGTGAAGCACTGCATGCTTCAGTTCGTACCCAAGATAAGATGAGGGATTGAGTTCAATAGCCTATACATGGGTGGCATTAGCATAATTCAATTTCCAGGGGAAACATATCGGCTCCACCTTTTCCGCATCGTGAAGGGCCTCCGCATAGCTGTTTCGTCCCAATTTCGCCTTACTGCGGTACAGAAAGATGAACTGGTGTGAGGAATCCAGCCCAATCGCTGCCGAATACAGTTCATTAGCCATCTCGTAATTGCCCGCGACAACTGCTTTATCTCCCTTTGCGACACAGCGCGCAGTGCAGTCATCCTTGAAGGCTAATGCACCAAAGTGAGTATCATGTACAATCTATCTGAATTCCTAAGCGCTCACTGGTAGACCATTCAAGACAGCTGTCCTTCTCAGATTCGTCAATCATGCTCATCATATATCGAAGGGAATCCGCTGCTTCGATCACTCGATCTGCACGGAGGAACGCGTCGCACCGTCTTTGATTGATGGTTTGCCGTAAGGAGTCAAAGTTCCAGCCGAAGAGCTGTTCAGCACACCATCCATAAATGGAAGTGTCCTCAACGGCTTCATAATGACGCACCAGCGTGAACATCTTTAATCTAGGTTCCAAAGGCGTTGTGGGCGAGAACAAGCCAGTTATAGTGGTAATACTAGCCGTGAGTTGATCAGCAGCTTCGCTGTACTGTCCATTCTCGAAAGTAATCATTGCAAGCTGCACACGTAAATATGACTGAGGTGTGTTTCAGAATGAGAAAACTCATGAGGGCTGACATAAAGCTCACGTTGACCACACTCCACAGATATGTATCTAAGTGGTGACAAGCGGTGGCGAGGTCTTGAACTTGCCGCATCGCTTCGTCGCGGCAACTGGCATTGAAAAGTGCAACAGCCTGTTGAAGTCTTAGTACGACAAACCCGACTACCAAAAATGGCGATCAGAATACCTTGATCAATGATAAAAGATCGATAGTAATCAAATCCTGATTCAAAAACACAAAAGCGAGATCGAAAGCTTCCATCGCGTCCCAGGGCTGCTTATTGCCGCAGAGAGCGATGCCCTTGGAAATATAGCCCATTAATGAGGGCTGAATGGCAATTGACTATGCAACAAAGCTGTTATCAACGGCATCGTGACAGGCAGAGGGTCTGACCTTGGCCGCGTCTTGAAGCGCATTTTTCCATTCGGAGTTTCGCGCCCTTACAACTGCGCGGTTGGAATAAGAATTATGGTTATTGTCATCTGCGTTGATCTCCTGGGTCAACAGCTCTTCAGCGGCATGTAGGTCTCCAGCAGTGCATGCTTTGCTGGCCGTCTTGTTTATAGCAAGGATCTGCACGAAGAAAGTTCACGTTATGTGATAACTAGACACATCGAAGGCAAAAGCTCACGTCAAATGATTGTTTGTCATCACTGTCAGAGGCTTCGTCAGTGTCCGAGGGATAATTGCTTGGACTGCCGTCATTGCCAGCGGGCTCGTCACCATTATCACGACTGTGCAGCTGTGCAGCACAATGTGGAATGAATAGAAAGGCAGAACAATAATGGCATACCTGCGTGTCACTGCGAGATTGCTGCCGTTGTGGCTGTGCTTCTTCATCATTTTCCTCTGCGTTGTGTTGCTCGAGTATGTCCTTGATAGACCAGGGCCGAACCGCCCCATGACTATCTCCACCCACGAGCAGCTCCCCGTTAGGAGAAATTGCAAGTGAGCAAATTTCGGCGGTATGTTCGAGTGTCTGTCCTATCTGCTGGCGTGTCTTTGTGCACCACAGCAGCACAGTGTTCTCCGAGGCAGTGGCAATGAAGGAACCATCAGACGAGATGGCGAGCGACTTGAGGCGACTGCCGTCTGAGGCGATGCAAGGTTTACCATTATGGTCTCCATTTGACGACTTCAAGAACTTGACTGTTCTGTTATCTGACACAAAGACAAGTTGCTGGCCGTCATGCGACCACACAATGGTTTGAGGCCGACTCTCGGGATCGCGCAACTCAAGAAGAAGCTCGGCGGTATCGGGGCGCCAGATCTGGATGGTACGATGGCTGCGACCACGGCTGACGGCTAATTTTTGGCCATCTGGACTGAATGCCACACTGTCCACCCAATCTCCATCAGGACCATTGCCATGGAAAGTTGAGAGAATGGTGCCAGTCTCCTCATCCCGAATAATAATCATTCCATCTTGCGAACCGGTGGCTAGTCTCTTGCCATCGGGTGAGAAGCACAGCGACAGCACCGGGTCCGTATCATAATACTTCACCATCGGATGGTATACTTGCTGCTCCTTCCCGATGTCCCAGATGATGACGCTTCTATTGTGTCCACTGCTTGCAATTCGCCTGTTGTCTGGTGATACGGCGACTGAAAGCACCCAGGAATCGTGTTCCACCAATGGCCTTGCTGCCAATTCTTCTTTCTCCACGTCCCAAATTAGCAGGATGTTACCGTGTGCAGCCACAGTGACGGCCCGTCGACCGTCTTTGAAGAACACCACTGCACTCACTCTGCCCGTGTGCCCTCTCTTCGCCCACCAAGTTGGTGCTGGAGCTGACGCCATGGCTGTGTCCAAAGCGAGACACGGATTTTCTATTAAATTAGGCCACCTTGACATGTCGCCTTGATCTAGACAAAGAGATGGACAGTCAGTAGCATTTGAAGTTGACAAGGAGCGTACTGTATGGATATGGCTACGTGGATCTTGTGTGAGGTGAGTAGTGTTGGATTTTGGCTCACAATCCCCACTGTAGGCGCTTGTCCATGGTTCTTGTTGCTCCTTTTACCACGCAGCTACGGCATAGATCTCACGTCGCTTCCTCCATCACTGCCCTCTTCATAAACGCCCGCCATATACCAATCGAACCTTCATTTTGCGTACAGTGAAGCCCCTCGAAAGAACATGCGCTACTACTTGTCTCGTCTTTTATCGTCCTTTATAATGTACCCCCATTCGCCACAAGATCAAGAAAGCTTAGAACAATCGCTAGGCGCTAATGTTTTTACACTTCCTGTATCTATAAGATGTTATATATGGTGCGTGTCACGTGTTTTCTGATTTCCCTGCCCTCTGCATGACGACAATCCGTATACCTCCTGTGCACGCTTCCTGTAGTCCACATCGACGTGGTCTACGCTAGCGCCCGCTTCCGTGTTGACAATTTCCTACTGCCCTCTTGTCTCGGCGAGAGGCTTGGTCGATCCTCAGAACCGTTATCAGTACATTCATTCGATGCAAACGCGCATGTCTCAGATGACCTATAGAAGATGTCGTGATCGCTCTTGACTTTCTATACGGGGTCTGTTTTCTTCGCCTCAGGTACCATTTCATTGATCGTATCCCTCCGTTGTCTTTGGATTCTGCTTGTCGTATGCGTGTGCTTGTCTGTGCTGGTGTTTAATAGTACGTCGTTGGAATCATATTTCATGATTACCTCTGTCAAAGTCAAACTTCGAGTTATTTCGGCGGTTGTGCCAAGTGTTTTGAAAACTGCACTAAACGCACACCAGTCAACTATGGACCGAGGCTGCAAGCAAGAAATATATGTGCAGCGCTAGCACGGCGGACATGTGGATTCAACCGGTATTCGAGATGAGACATAATCATAGTAGTGTGTAAGCATCTGCTCCCCCGCGCTGCTCCTGCTGTCCGAGACACATATGACGCCGTAAACCCCACTTTAATAAAGGTGCGCGATATCAGTGTCGAGTGTGAGACATCACCTTTACAGTGCGCAACACAACCATTGAGTGCGCGATACAACCAGGCGAGTGCGCATGTTCCGAAAAGTATCACCCTGTGCGCAACTTCAAGGATGTCAAATACAGTGTAAAGCTAAGCGTAAGATTGAGGTAGGATGTCATATGGCGGGAGTGACTCAACGTTGCGTGGGATCTGCTTCACGATCGGCCGCAGCAATGTCGTAGTTCATTGCACGAAGCTGCGGTAACGATATCGAAGTAATGGTTAGTGTCATCATCCTTCTGAAACTCGACAGGAGCGTGACGGTAACCAGCAAGTGGTGGAGGAGGGAGCAGCTTCGTGACCAATGGCAACGATGAAAGTAAGATGTGCCAGCTGAGAAAAATAATCAGTACATCAAGATCTGGCAACATGCTGGCTGACGTACCTCTGCAGTGGGTCTGGCAAGAAACGAGACTGACAAAAATGTACTGCAAAGTTACACAAACCTCTCGCTCCGAGTTGGGTATCTTGCATGGCATTGGAGCCACTTGCTATTACTGTAACCGTCGCTAACGGTGATGTTGCAGCACATCGCTAAGTAAACGCAAAATACACCTTGAAAAATCTGGTTAACCCCTTCCTTCACAACCTGTTCGAACAGGTCGAACCGCTCGATGTGAGAATTGATGCGAGTGGAAATCTGTAGAAATTTGAAGTATTTGTGCCAAAGTGGAAAGCTGCTAGGGCGTTTGTTTGGATCGAAAGCCTTTGCCACATCAGCAAATTCCCTATGAAATTATCATCGATTATCGTAGAATTTCAATTGCTCTGTAATCATCACAATCGCTCACATTCACCATAATCGACGACAATCGGGTTATAACTGGTTACATTCGCGAGAAGCCAAAATTACTCGTTGGTTATAACCTCCCATAAATCTGCCAACTTCTGAATAAATTGTGTCCGTTGCAAGAGCTTTACAACTGCTGTATATTGGTCACACATGGTTGTTGGTAATCGAGTGATATTCGTGTGTCCATCTCCCGGTAGTTGAATTAAACACAAAAGATAAATTCACGGTCAAGTCATCAACCATCAAGATACATTCACACTCCAGCGAAAATGAAAACATTCACGGTCACAATGCATAGTAGTTATGGTACTGTAGTTGCTGCCCTCCTCGCTGCTGCTTGAGCCTTCATCATTGCCATCACACTATACTCATCCTCGTCGTCCTCGTCGTTTCAGCTACTCTAGTCTCCAATTTGGTGAAGTCGCTACAGTCCGGAAGTCTTAGACGAACACAAGCGAGGAAGTTATCTCGGAGGACCTCAAACGTCCTGCGGAATCATATCTCCGCCATAATACTGTTCCATAAACATTGGTATCTCCCGCAAATATGATCAAGGCGTCCAACACTAACTTACTCATAGGAAGAACCAATATTTGGTGGAGATTGACTCGGAAGTGCCAGGAACGACTGTCTTCCTTCTATATGGTCTGACTAGGGGAGACTAACTTCAAGTGCTCTGGCAAACTATTGAGGGGCAGTTACCCATGGTGAATCGTGTTGGCGTTCACGATGGATGGATCGGCACGGTGCCTTGTATTAGTACTGTAAGTATGAATTCTCCGTTCATCCAATAACCACCTCGACTCGTGAAAAATTACGGGGCTTCATATTTATTCGTTGAAGAGCAGCTACTCTGAATCGTGATTACCCACGACATATTGTATTGTATCTCTATCTGATATCTCCACGAATTGGCAACTTATCTTCAAGACAGGAGAGCATCTAAGAAGACTCATGTATGGAGATTGGGTCGGAGGCAGGTCATTTGATCCTGGTCCTGTCTTCAGGAATGCGGGGCGTTCGTTCAACAGATACAGTTTTTCTTGCAGGAATGGTCCACATTGAAGACTGAAGAGGCGTCCAGGGTAACTCATGTACAGGGCAGAGTGACGTGCATGATTTTGACGAGAGTATTAAATTGTTTCTCTCGCTCTCGCATCCAACCTGTGAACTCGCTGCCGAACCAGATATCTGCGCCGTATATCGTCAAAAGTGAGTGTACAAGTTGGATACAGTACGGCGTCGCTCAGCCTAGGAATTGTATGGTGGGGATGCACTCGTAGGTCCGAACCCTGTTCCGAGTTCAACCATCCAACAGGCACCTCTTCGTTTGAGGTCGGATCGCCTGCGATGGACAAATGACTATGGAATTGATATTTCATCGCGGTTGAACATTGAGGTTCGGTTTGCTAGCTCACAACGGTTGCGAGTTCAATTATTGGTCCAGACAATCCGCTACGCAGTTGCAGAATACGCCGCTGCAGCAGCGCCGTCCTATCTCCAGGAATTTAAAATCCGCCCGAAATGCTCCCTCGGAGTGTATCAAGGTAGGAGTTTTCTGAGACCGCATTCGGGATAGCTGGTACAAAGGAGCTCCTACCCCCTCCCCTCTTATACAGGACACATTGACAGAGTAAGTAGTATGGAATTGACTAATCCCGAGAATATTAATGGGCCTTGCTCTTGCAGTAACTTGTCGAAAGCAAGTCCACAAATTAGATACAGCCTACAACTCGGATGATGGGATGGGGATCTGCAAGTACAAATCCTGTCCAACAAGTAAATTCCCGTTAGCATCGCAATTTGAATTTACGTGCACGACGGGTTGTGTAAAGGTCAAGGAATCGTTAGAAATAAATACGATGCATGCATGCGTCCGAGTATCGATACTACAGGCGCATGATCACAATCGAAAACATCAGACCTCCAACTCGAAGACGGATCTGCTGCTAACTTAAAAATGGCTCGTACCGCTATTTCGAAGACAGCTCATTCGCCTTTCGCTCAGCAGTAACTAAAACCATCCCCATAATACAAACACGTTAGAAAAACCTTCCGAACCCAAAGAAAAACCATCACGCACCCCACGCGCCTCGGTCCAAGGGACATCGCTGTTTCGACTCAGCCATTCCTAGCCATTTGAGCAAACAGTGCATGTGGAAGACGTGGCTGCATTTTCCCCAGACTGTGATGGGGGCAAGATGGGAATGCGGGTGCGGAGGTAAGGTTGTTAGTGGTGTTCTTGTGCTCGTGATTCTCTTAAAGGAAACGTAAGGGAGAGAGTAGGGACACAATAAAGAAATGAAACATTAGGGAAGAGATATTACGCAAGACCCCAAATAAGGACGAAAGAGAACGGGACCAAACTCACTCAACGGACAATCATTCCCCGGTATCTTACACCATGGACAACACCCCTCAAACGGGATGCGACAGATTCCACAGATGTCGCCTTCCTCGTCTTGGTCGTGGTTGGTTTTGTCTTTTTTCGAGAGCGACTGGGAGACTGCGCTGAAATATTTTACGAGTGCGTTCATTGTTATTGGCTTGGTGCGCACGTAGTGAAGGATTCAGGAGACTGTTTCCATAAACACCTTTTGTGTGGTGTTATTAGGATCCAAAGCTTTTGCCTTATATGGTAGTCTATTATCTTTGCGGAAGCGAAGTCGCCGTGGAAAAACTCTTAGCTCTCACAGCAACACGAAAGCTGTGGAAGCAGTTACTTCTCAAACGCTAACCGTGAGCTAATATTCCGCACCTACAATGCTGTATAAAGCCATTGTGAAGGGGAAGAGACCCCTGCAGGCAGCGTCTCATGTTATCACGTCTACCGCGAACAGCTCTTCTGCCCTCTTTTCGCGAGTCTTTGTGAAGCGTAGAATCAGTTTGTCAGGAACTGTGCGCTCATTTCGGCGGGGTGCAAGAAGATCGTTTTCAACTAGAAGCAATATTCCTCCAGAGACGATACCACCACCATTACCAAGCGCCCATAGCGTCCCGCTCTATAGTATGCCTTTTCGTGGATGAGAAAACATATACGTCCATCTGACCTCGCGCAATTAGGACGCCTTATATTGGCGTGGACGGGAACACCAACAAAGTGGTACCCGCTTCCCTTGGCTGTCGGGGCCCTTCTCCTCGTTGTCATCCAATACCGCAAGAAAGTAGCTCGTGCAGAGAAGGAGGTCCACGTTGATGATGAAGGTAATGAAGTCATCAAGCTCAAAGGTCCATGGCATGTGCGTGTCACTCATTGGTTGTCAAATCACATTTGTTCACCTGGTCTCGTGCAGGTCCACGTGTTAGGCGCTCTGCCTCTCCGGAACATGTCGCGCGTCTGGGGCTACGTGAACTCGCTCGAGCTACCAGTGTGGATACGCCCTTATGGTTTCCGGTTCTATGCATACGTTTTTGGCTGCAACCTTGAGGAAATTGACCCTGATGATCTGACGCAATATGCCAGCCTGGGCGCGTTTTTCTACCGAAAGCTCAAACCAGGTGCTAGGCCCATAGACAATGCTATCCTTGTGAGAATTTATCGCTATTCGGGGACTTCTCTCTTGACTGTTCTCCAGGTCAGCCCTGCAGACGGCACCGTTTTGCATCTCGGAACCATAGACAACCTTCGAGTGGAGCAAGTCAAGGGAATCACCTACTCTTTGGACGCTCTCCTTGGTGTAGAACGTTTAGAACCAGGGAGCCCGACCTCGACAGTGATCGAATTCCCCGACCGAGAGATGTCTCATGTGACGGACCAAGAATTTGCTAATGTGAATGGCATCGAGTATAGCTTAGACCAACTCCTGGGTGCATCCACTCCTTCAACTCCGGGTACCATGACGCCTCCGAGCCCCATAACTCAGTCCTCTGAGGCAGAATCATCTTCCGTGCCGAAGAAACACGGCGAACAGATCGACGCGTCTGTAGAACAACCAGGGTCCCTCCAAGAAACTATCGCCCACGATGCCTCCGTCGCTCGGGAAATGGGTCTCAGAACTTCGATTGAGCGGAAGAGAAGCACTTCAGGCACAAGCGTCAAAGAAGGCAATGCCCTTTACTTCACTGTCATCTACCTCGCTCCAGGCGATTATCATCGGTTCCATAGTCCTACCGCTTGGGTAGTAGAGAAAAGGCGCCACTTCGTTGGTAAGTCTTCAGTACATGCTTAGCATACCGCTGATGACATAGCCTTCAAGGTGAACTCTTCTCCGTTTCCCCATACATGGCAAAGCGGCTGCGAAACCTCTTCGTCCTGAATGAAAGAGTTGCCCTTCTCGGTCGATGGAAGTTCGGTTTCTTTGGTATGATACCCGTTGGCGCCACGAACGTGGGCAGCATCAAGATTAATTTTGATACCGTATGTGTAATTTCATCTTGTATAAAAGCCCGATTTATCCCGATATCGCACTTACAGGCTCTTCGCACTAACGTCCGGGGCAGACCCCCTCCTCCCGGAACGTACAACGAGGCCGTCTATTCAGCGGCCTCTCCTATCCTCAACGGCCAACCATTGACTGCCGGTGAAGAGATGGGCGGATTCTGCTTGGGAAGCACCATCGTGTTGGTTTTTGAAGCCCCGAAGTCGTTCGAGTTCACCATTAAGGCTGGGCAGAAAGTCAAGGTCGGAAACCGCATTGGCGATGCACCCAGCATTTCGACGACGGTTCGCAAAGAGAAGACCGACTAGATGTACTCAAATTGCGGTCACTTCCACAACGATCTACATTGACGCATCTTATGACAATAATATGAATGTTCGTTATACCCTCATATACGTCACTCCTTCATCAAGAATAACGATAGCATTGCAACGATGTCTGCGTGTCATTATACGGGAACACAATACAAGTCCATATTATACCATACAACAAGATAAATAACTCTACATTCAAAAGCACAAAGATACAGTGGCTACCAAGATCCCAAACTAGGGCTGAGTTTATTGTCAACACAAGAGAAGTGATCAGCTGATAAGTCGACGTACCCGAATGTCTCTGTGCCCGTTAGCTGGCGTACGGGAGTGCCCAAACCATCGGCAGTTGTATTAAATACCTTGATGATAGACGCATCAGCAGCTTTGATCTGGCAGTTTGATAGAGAGCCTACCGTGTTGCCCCACCAATGTTGCAAGCTCTTTCCAATCTAGTCAAAAAATGCTTGAACGCTTGTCAGCAACTGCGGAAACCCTTTTACTTACCGACCCATTTGTTGGATATTGCAACCTGTCCAGCTCGGTGAGCGACAGTCAGCATTGTGGCTAACTGGGGACTCACACAAAATATATGAAGATGACAGAAACAGCTAGTCCAGCATCCAGTGCCGCCGACAAAACATCTGCGTAACACTAGTCAGACCGCACGAATAGTGCCGTCACTCCACTTACAATTATATTTCGTCCACCATGAAAAATTGCGCCTGTAAAACTACATCAGAAAACGCTGCAGAGGTGTTTCAAATGGGAAACAAACCTTCGTATGACATACTGGAAGACGAAACCGACCAACCTGTGGTACATCAGTAAGTCAATGCACCATATGACAATTGCTCCGCACGTACGCCCACGGTACATAGTTGAGCGCAGAAGCTGGGGGAATCTTGTAGGTGCCGTTAAATATTAGCGGGCTAGGGTGCACCATGTCATGCTGTCCACAGGAATGATACCATGAACTTACAAACTAGCCAAAGTGTTAATCAGTCAGCAACGGTGATTGAAATGATTGCGCACTTGATGTATCGTACGAAACTGTTTGGATACCGGTTCATCGCCAGCCAACCCATGATAGGGGTTATGGCTCCGATAATGAAGAACGCCAACAAGGCTGGAAGTGGGTCTGCGGAGTTCTCACTGTGAAGATATTACTGGGGACATACGGCTGCAAAAGGGCATTCAATTCCAAGGGGATTAAAGGTAGCGCGACAACTTACTGATATAGTTGACCAGAACTAAACAAACGCTGTGGGCCGACCACACCTGTTCGTCAAAGTAAACCCATCTTTCCCTCAAGGCACTAATCTAATGAACGCACCCCAGATGATGGACGCAGTGCCAAATACCTCCGTGCTAGGACAGGTGAAACTACGCGACGTTGGACAGAGATAAATGTCATACTGAATATTCGAACATACCCGTCTTTTTGAGTGGGAGCGCACATATCTCTGCACAAAATTCAGCCTCATGAAACGGTTACAAAATTGATGCTCACGGTATAGTAGAGAACATCCACGCTTGAACGCCCAATTGTGCGGTTCCAGCGACCACCGTAGCAACAATCTGGCACCAGAACATTTTTCGGGGGGGAATTTTCATGTAGTGACCAAGTTTAAAGTCAGACGTAAATGTCAAGGCTTGAGTCATGGACTAAGGAGAGTCAATAAATCAAGAGACTGGAGGATTGGTGACCCACAATATAGCCGAAGGTCTTGAATAGCATCATTGCTACTGGTTTGCCAGGTAGTGCATATCTGGGTAGCAAGAGGTCAGGTGGATTGATGTCACGGACCAGTGTGGACTTGCCCGATGATCAGCTCTGTGATTACGCTAGTATATGTTTGAGTTATGACAAAGATTCGTCCATAATCACGTGACGCACTTCAACCCAATTTGCTGATTGGTGATCGCCTGTATCATACCGCACGGAATCACATAGGTGAATGCTGAAGGGCATATGGATGTTATCATAACAAACGATCACGCAGACGCCTTAATGACTCACCGATCAAGAGCGCTATCACAAACGCCCAAACTGGCATTTCTGTAGGCCAAATCTCGATGCTGATGACGCCCAATGCAAACATGAGAGCGAATAGGGACAAGTACCACCTGGGGTAAGGAATTATGTCGAGTTAGGATCCCTTTGTGGAGAACGGGATTTTTTGACATACCATTCAGGAACCTGCGGGTATCGACTCATAAGGCGAGCATGAATATCTGCCTGTTCCCCAAGTGACCGTCGCGCTTGATGCCAAATTTGCTTCCGAAAATGAATAAAACAATGCACGATAGTAGCTGTGTCATTTCTGTCAATCTGTGTTATAGCTGTAGTGCAGATTTCCGTACCAGTGATCGAGGCGAACGAGAGACTAATGAAATGGTTGTCTCAACGGAAGAAAATACTAGCTGACAATTAGTGAGCTTACCTATAAGACATCAAGAACGCCGTTCTATTAGAGGAGTGGGTATATCACCGCAGCTGAGAGTGTGGTCACTTACGGAATGAATATTGGACTGTATTCCTTGTATGCTGTCGCGTTGAAAGTGCGCGTTGGAGTCAATATCCGGGTAACGTTGTACGTCTTCTGTCTGTTGTCGAAGGAAGTCCTTGATGATATACTAATGAAAAGATTGAACTGATGTGATGTGGGAAGCGGCAGAAAATGAGACAAACGGCATGTATAGAGAATACCAGGTATTTGTGAACTGGGAAGGAGTCAATTCGTGAGTTGCGAAATATTTATTGACCACTGACGTATAATATAGGTGTTACTATCCCTATGATAATAGGTCAATAGGTCAGTCGCCATTGTAAAGAAAGATATCAGACTCACAATAGAAAACTACAAAGCCAAACATAACGTTCGCGGTTGCCCACCCTAATGGTGACCGTAATTAGACTGAACATTGAAGAGAAATCAGGAAGCTCACAAGGCATGGCCAATGGTGACCCATTGTATCTGAACAGTCAAGCTTAGAACGACAATAAAGCAGGAACAACCAAGTGCATACGCAATTTGGGCCCAATCGAATGTTATCACAGACATTCCCTGTTTTACAATTTTATAATCATGATTGAGGGCTCATTAAAAATCTACGTACCATACCGTGGACGTAGCTGATTTGTCAACGTATGGTAAATATATTATCCAGCAAATAAAAAGACGCACCCAAAGAGCTGTGAGACGACTAGGGCTTCTGCGTTAAGGGTGGATCATAATTCGATATCTCGACACTCACCAGGATCGTCAGGCCAAATCCACGTTACCCAAGTAAACCACGAAAGGGCCTGGACTGTGCAAAGAAATTGGCAAAACAATGTTGTTATAGGGAATACGCCTTACACAGGTAACCAGGGAAAAAGTCTGGTCCAACAGAAAGTCAATTTAGACAAGAATAGAAGCTGAGGAAAGTCCATACACCACAAGAACGCGCCTGTGAAAACATAGACGAAAAAGCGTTCTCGACTTATGCCGCCTAATTGTCCAATGCCTGCATACTGCTCGGAATGGAGGGTATTGAAGAGTGCGCAGCTGACGAGAGTCACGGGCCAGATCATGCTCGGAGGTGAGACAAGAAACCGTCGTGTGATTCCCCCGGTGGAGAAGCCAATAAGTTGTGTTGACATCACCAAAAACCATTGATCTGACGAAGAACCGCACATGAGCACGCGTCCGATCCTGATAAGGTGGTATGAAGGACGAACAACTAAAACCGTATTTCTGATTGTAAAAAACTCTTTGCACGGCGATGATGTCTGTCTAATTTTGGTGTTTTGAATGCATGCTTTACGACACGTCGAGAAGAGACTTACTGCGTAGGCAGATGTGGCGCCCACAGAAGCCATGATCTATTGTGGCAGGTGAGGAATAATAGGGCTTCAAAGAGAAAACCCACTGTTATCAGCACGTGCTCCTTGATGGTAAAGGGGCCAGGGTTTAGTGATATGCCCATGACTTTTTTTCGAGGAAGATAAGCAGCACAGAGTCGGCCTATCGGAAACGAGAGTAGCTGAGCGACTATGCCAGTGATGGGGACGCTGGGATAGCGGAAGAAGAAAAACTGGTTGACACCAGGCATGATAATTGCCCAGGCCAAGCCCAAAACCCAAGTACGGAGCGTTGTCACATGTATAGACGGATCGTCTGTGTTTGCCACAGCAGATCGAACCTCTGGATAGGGCGACTCGTCGTCAAATTCTGCGCTATGTGAAGGGTCGAGGTTCGGGTCGTCGAAGTCCGCACTACTATTGATGGAACTCTGTGGTAAGGTGCGTTATTTCATTCATTCATAATGCGATGAAAGGTAGACGTACAGTGAATACAGAAACTGAGAGCCCCGTTCGACTTCATAAATACGGATATCTATAAGATGCTGTCATACAACGAACTCACTCAAACTCAGTGGTTGCCCATGGTCGTCAGCCTGTTTATCCGAGTCAGTGACCTCACTCTCGAGGTCGGCAGATTCGTTCTTGAGCTCCGAGTCGAGTCGTGTCAAAGGGAAAGCTGTAGATTCAGAGATGAACTCTGTGGGCATCGTCTTAGATATGCAGGAGTTGGGGAAGACTCGGAAGAGTGATCGTTTGATGCAGGCTTGGGAGTTTTCGCACTGCCAGAGTATGTAATTATGAAATTCGCTGATAAGTAGCACTGGAAGTTCTGGGACCTTTATTGGGACGTTGCCTATATGTAACTCGGCTCCAGATTTTAGGCGAACTTCCGAAGAGATTGAATCTTCCCACAAGCAAGTTGAGTACAAGGTAGCAATAGGTAGCAATGTATGGACAGGTATGGACCCAGTACTTGTCAAGTTGTTGAATACTCGCCATTGGAACAACCCGACAACTTTCTCAACGCTGTGATTGAGCAATTGGAGGTTGATTGGAGGTGTCCGGACTATGCCAGAAAACTGCTGTGCTATACAGAAGGGATTAAGCTGTGCAATCACTGCAATGGCCAGGCCTGAGATCTTGAAGGACTGTCCAGGTCTTACCCTGACTCAGATTGCCTGCTCAACGAGTTCATACCTACCCATCCCAATGAACATTTCAACCGACCGAGTCATTCCTAGGTTATAACAAGTTCGGGTCAGATACATAAATGTGCAGTGGCCGTGCTGTCGGGGCATTACACCGGGTCCCACATTAAATCATTCAATGGTACCTGCAAATCCTTCGCAAGCGCCCCAGCTACCCAAAATGAAATCCCACATTTATACATAGGCGGTCCATCTAGTTTGTCGACGGCAGTTGTGCGATGTAGAGCACGCATAGACGTGAGCTCAGTGATCTTGGGAATGTAGGGTCAGACGGGATTGACACGGGACCAGCGCCTGACACTCACTGCGGCGTAAACGTGTACTCGCCCCAATTCCATGTCAGTGTACTCCCCTGGAAGTTCGAAACAGGGATCGTGAGGCCGGCTCTCGACATCATTCTCCTCCAGGAGAGCGCCAAGAATTGCTAAAAGCCTATCCAGCGGGAATATCACAGGGCCAAGTAGTCTTTGGGAAACCTTTCATTTGCCTTTCAATTACAGAATGGTTTGGAGTAAACATGAAGGTACCTTTGCAACGGTTGTCTGCGCCCCGGCCTTCTTTGGTGACGCAGATCTCCGACGCCGCCTTTTCTGCTTATCAGCTCCGCGACCAAACATTCGCACATCAGTTTTGGCAGGATTTGTTGAAGCCAGGAACGCCGCTAGTAAGATAAACTTGGACATCCGTGGTAGATGGTCAACGATGACACTCCCTTCTGCCTTTATTTGAGAATGTGCCTCCTCCGATAATTGTATGTCAGGGTCGTTGGCTGCTGCCCAGTCCGTAGCGTTGGTCAAGCGCGGATAGAGGGCGTCGAGTGCCGCTGTCAAAGAAGGGGTGAAGAACTTCAGCAGTCTCATGCGGCCGTCGGAAGCAGGGAGTGTCAGTTCATTGCATGTTCCGTCTGGGTTTGGGTCCTCGTCCTCATTAGGTTCGCTTTGCTCCTGCAAGACAGGTTTAACAAACCCAGGCCATCGCGCAGCGGCAATATACTGCAGTTCCTGGATATCGGTAGTGTAAAGAGAGCAAACATTATAGACATGTTCCGCATATTGTTCGTACAGCGGCAGCAGCGAGGGATGGTACGACCTGTCTTGAGTACCTGCGTGTGACTGTGCTGTGGATGTATAACGGAACGCTAAAAGAAGGCTGTCAAGTGTGTCTGAAGACACGCCAACGACCCTGAGATCACACCAACTGCATACACATGATTGGCTACTTGCCTTGTTTGCTTGGAAATTCAATATCGATGAAGTAGGGGTCTGGGGATGCGCCAAGAGGTGGCTTGATATCCTCCCATCGCACAGAGGACAGAAAGATAGTCGTTATCCTCACCTGTGACTGTAAACATGTAATGTTAGTTAAAGTTGCTCTTGGTATATAAGATGACATAGTGTGGTAAAATGATACCAGACCACTCACCAGTTCTGCCAGACGCGTGAGAGGAACAACAAGATCCGGGAGGTTGTCCTTCAGCCTTTCGGATCTCTCGATGAGGAGGACCATTGTCGGTTCCTCATCGACGGCTCTACCCTTCCCTTTACCCTGTCCCTCCCAGAATGTGTTACGCAAGTTCCGGAGTCCATGTAAGAAGCTATCAATATTGTCGTTGTACCTTTTCCCATCCTCATCAGGCCAGTTTTGACACCCATTTTCCCAAGAGACTTCCCATCCTGCGAGTGCATTGAGTACGGTATCATACAGCAACCGCGCCGTAAAGCACGCCGCCACATTTATGTGCGCAAAACGTGTAGAAGAACAGTCTGCACTGTTGCGGTAGATCTGATCGAGCACTGAGGCTGTGATACGTGGGTTGTGGCGGTCGGTAATGTACAAGAACGGGAGTGTGAAGGATGATGTGATACTCGTGATATGCGTGATGAACTTTTCATGGCCAGGAAATCGTTCAAAGAGCCGGGACAAGGGGTTGGTTTCATCGAAGGCCATGACCATATAACAAATACTGTCGCGCGCGGCGTCGGTACTATCAGAAACTTGTGGTTGTTTGATGCTGTTGAATTCAGATGCTGCTGACTAAGGACATAGCATTCGGTTGCTGATTGGTTGAACCAAATATAGCCAAATACGGATGAGGATTTTGCAAAGGATGGCACATTCTCTATTGACCCACGCAGTTGACTTGTTAAGTACACCCACATATATGCACTAGTGACAGAGGAGTATAATTGAGGTAGACTGCAGGTCGAGGCGTAATACGATGTTGTCATATGATCAATGTGGAGTACCAGGTGAACTGGCCATTTTCTCATTTAAGCGGTGAATGCAATGTTGATTATTGACAGGCTGTCCTATGCTTCAACAGCCCGCAATCCAAATTAATGAAAACATATATAAAGTATAAGGTTAAACTATTTTCACGCTATACGCACTGCTACTTCCGACACCTTCTCGGAAGTAGAATACAACTGAACGGCGTCCCGCTCTGGCGTAGCTATTTGTTCATTGTCGGTTCCCTCCACTGCGTCCGATATAGTCCCTGAGAATGCTATAGTAGTAACTGCGTCAACTCGGGTCGACCACTGGTGTGTAACTGCCCGCCCCCGTGCAACACGGATGATGATGAACAACTGGGCAATGCCCTAGTTCAACACAAAAAATACCATCAGAGGCGCAGGTGACTCGAATGTTTTTTTTTACCTGGATTTTGCCAATAGACAGGAAGCATAGAGTGGTGAGACCGTTAGCATGTATAGCAAATGCAACAATGAAAATAACGGCGAAGATGGTGTATAACGCTGCGGACTCGATGACCATGAGGGCGATTGTATCGTATGTGCTAGAATCATATTGTGCCATGACCTGCTTCATACGCCTTCGCATGACGAACAGACGATTCGTCACGAGAATGGTATAAATCACGGTGAGCCCCACTTCGATGCAGAGGTAGCCAAGTTCGACGATGATGTTGTAAAATATGATACCGGTGTTTGCCTCGATGAGGACGAGGATAGACAACACTGCCCAAGATGTCAGTGAGTGCTGCCACTTGGTGAATGATGAACTGCACCGATCATGGCGACATAGAGTGTGATCATCGGGACCATGACCCATCTTGTCCAATTCCATATCACAAAACATCGGTGAAGCTAAGTATGTCAAGCATCAGGCTCGTCGCACCATCAGGCGAACCATTCGACTCACGAGCAGGGCTTGCATAAACCATTCCTGAAGGTGACCACTAGACGTGGCGTCAATATTAGAGGTCCGGAAGTGAACGGGCAAGGATAATTACGTCACAAGTGCCAGAACGTTGATACGATAATTCAGGTAGTTCTCAATTAGCGCAAGCGGACCACCTGGCGCATTACGAAGGTCTATCCAAATCATCTCCGTATATCTTGCGTTCATAGCAAAGCTTATGGTCCCCAATACGAACGTGATGAAGACGTAGAAAAGCAGCGCGCGACGATGTTCTGCAATCTTCCCCCCATATCGAGGCCGCTGCATGAGAGCAATAAAGGCTTGCACTGTAAGGATAAAGAATATGCCTATTGTGGTACATAAATCAACTTCCAGATAGTTGTATGTGGATAAAACACACCATAGAACACACCCAATAACACCATTCCATCAAGGCGATATCTTTCCATCGACAGATTTGTCTCTGGGGTGTAGGATGACATGACCATGACCCCGAATTAGGTCACCGACCAGGTGAGGGAAGGCACCGAAACGAAGTACTTGGCTCAGGCGCCCTATCCTCTGGCAAGTGGTGGAGACAGTGGATAGTTAAAGACGAATGGAGAAGAAGTAGCAGTTATATGGGAACATCGGAATAGAGTTTTCACTAGGAAGACAGAAAAACCGGCGGCTACACGCACAAGGTTAAGATTGGATGACACTCACACAGACATAATAATCTGACATGTGGGACTCTGTGGGACCAGAATAAAAGCTGAATCGCTAAACTTTTCTGAGAAGTCTGCTCAATTCTAAATGTCGTTGTCAACCCCAAGCCTGCTCAATTATAAATGTCGTCGTCAATTCCAAGCTTGTGTTGTCCACTCAGGATGAACGGCGACGTGACGGCACAGAGGGGGATAACCGAAGTATGTAGTCCGAGACGTACGCTGCTGTCGCGTGACCAGAGGTTTCTATGTTTTCAATTTCTGCGAGGTGTCGGAGTGGGCAGAATGCATGAAAAAAATGGCTCACGCCAGAATCAAAACCACTGCCTGTTGAGCCAGTAAATTGACCACCTGATGCGTTTGCCTGGTCGCGAGAGGGTGTTGAAATTCAGTTGTTGTCTTGGGTTCCGAGTGCGTAGTCCTGTGCGTTGAATCGGGATCGAAATCTTCGACGTTCTCGTCATCCAATGCGGTTCAAGAATGTATTCTACTTCAGAAAAGGCGACAGAACAGTGTGTATAGTGTGACAATAGTTGAACTTTATGCTGATTTATAAGTACATGAGTGTAATTATCTTTATTTGCCCTGTGATCTCTTTGCAGCAGGGACGATGTAAGATAGACTATCGGTGTTCACTTGGTCTCATATTAGTGTACGGTGCAGTAGAGGGGTGTAAATTTACAGCTAATTACATAATAGTTCGCAAGTAAATCTCGGACTGCGGGGCATTGTTGGGACATTGGGCGTCAAATCTTTGAATATCGTAGATATCCACAACGGGTAGACCATCTCCTTTACTGTGCATCGGTAGACTGGGAAATCAACCTCGGACATTGTTATTTTCACTAGATATCAGTCAGAACAAGTGTTCCCGGCACTTCTGAGGTTGAAATTGGTGCGAGCTTGCCTTTCCAATGCTGATCAGTGTGCCAAGATGTCTCCAAGCTGTACGTATTGTATCATAGCACTCGCTCAACACAATTTTTTGAGGAAAAAAGTACATAGAACTATTCATTGACATTGTATGACTATTTTATTCTAAGAGACTGAGGCGATTCATGACAATTTGGATGTGCTAGCTCAAAAGCACGAACACTAGGTGAGCACTAACTCGTAGGTATATCTAGTACTGCACCGTACACTAATGAGACCAAGTGAACTAGCTATTTTCGCAGTGAATGCTGATACTCTATCCTACACCGTCCCTGCTGCAAAGAGACCGCAGGGCAAATAAAGATAATTACACTCATGTACTTATGAATCAGCATAAAGTTAAACTATTGTCACACTATACACTGTTCTGTCGCCTTCTCTGAAGTAGAATACAAGTGAACGACATCCGGGGATCCCGGGCACTCTGGCCTAGCCATTCGTTCATGATCGATTCCCTCTGATGTGTGCGATTTAGTCCCTGCGAATGCTATAGCCGTAGGTATTGTAACCTGAGTAACTCGGGTGGTCCACTGGTGTGTAACTGCCCGTCCTCGTGCAACACGAATGATGATGAACAATTGGGCAATACCCTAGTTCAACAAAAAATAACTAGCATCAGAGACGCAAGTAACTCAAGTTTTTGTCTGCTTACCTGGATTTTTCCGATAGACATGAAGCACATAGTGGCGATACCGCGAGCACCCAAAGCAAAGGAAATTATGAAAACGATAGCGAAAACGGAGTATAACGCTGCGGACTCGATGATCATGAGGGCGATTGTATCGTATGTGCTAGAATCATATTGTGCCAAGACCTGCTTCATACGCCTTCGCATGACAAACAGACGATTCGTCACGAGAATAGTATAAATCACAGTGAGTCCTACTTCGATGCAGAGGTAGGCAAGCTCGATCATGTTGCTGTAAAATGAAGCACCGACGCTCGCCTCGGTCATGACGAGAATAGATAACACTGCACAAGATGTCAGTCACTAGCGTTGTTCGGTGAATGATGAAATGCACCGATCATGATGATATAGAGTGTGATCATCGGGACCATGACCCATCTTGTCCAATTCCATATCACAAAACATCGGTGAAGCTAAGTATTTCAAGCATCAGGCTTGTCCCAGACCATCTGACGAATACGACTCACGAGCAGGGCTTGCATAAACCACTCCTGAATTTGGCCACTAGACAGGGCGTCAATATAAGAGGTCCTGAAGTGGATGGGAAGGGATACTTACCACGCAAGCGCCACAACGTTAAGACGAGAACTCATATATTTCTCGATTAGCGCAAGCGGACCACCAGGCGCATTGCGATCGTCTATCCAGATTATCTCCGTATACTTTGCGTTCATAGCAGTGCTTATGGTCCCCAATACGAACGTGATGAGGACGTAGAAAATCAGCGCGCGACGATTGTCTGCAATCTTCCCTCCACATCGAGGCCGCTGCATGAGAGCAGTGAAGGCTTGCACTGTAAGGAGCAAGAATATGCCTATTGCGGTACATAAGTCAACTTCCGGATTGTTGTATGTCGACCGAAAGCATACCATAGAATGCACACAATAACATCATTCCATCAAGGCGATATCTTTCAAACGACAGATTTGTCTGCGGGGTGTTGGATGACATGACCTAAGATTAGGTCACCGAGATGATAGGAGGTTGGGAAGACACTGAGACGAAATACTTGGTCGAGGCGTGCTATCTATTGGTAAGTGGCGGAGAGTCGAGACAAACAAGTGGAATAGTTAGAGACGAGTGGAGAACAAGCAGCGTTTATATGGAAAACTCGGAATAGAGTTTCCACCGGGGAGACAGAAAAACCAGCGGCCAAGCATGAGGACCAGGATGGGGTTACATAACGTCGGGAATGTCACTCACACAGACATCATAATTTTGACATGTAGGATCCTGTGGGAGCAAGATGACAGGCTGAAGGTTGAGGCGTTAAACTTTTCTGAATGGCCTGCTCCATTCTAAAACGTCGTCGTCAATTCCAAGCCTGCTCAGTTCTAAATGCCGTCGTCTATTCCAAGCTTGTGGAAATGTCATTTTATACAGACATTCAGGCTCGCACCTAAACTTAACCCTCTGTGCGCCTCATCCTCACGTAACTAATGGTGCCCAATAAGCCTGCCATAACCCGGGGTAATGGTGAACGGAGAGCACCAACCGGAAGGCCTACTTAGTAGAAGTAACTCACTCTGACCAGACGAGGAAGTTCGACCCTTGCGACCAAGGAGGGTGTACAGCCCTGAGCATCCTCGCGCGTCTGCAGTAATGTCCAACCCTGCTGTCGGTTCCAGATATGATACCAGGGAAAGATGTCAGTGGCGCAAAAGTCGGATTGGCGACAGCCCCGGTCGCTAGGCGCCTAGGCTCGTGACTGGTGGGTCAAACATTCCAACATCTCACGGAGTCTAGACAGTCGCGGGAAATGAAAATCCATATCAGCGAACCCTTGCATATATTGAATTTGTCCGTATGAAACACCTTAGGAGAGACGCTCACGGCGTCTTTCATTCGACCAGAAATGGATGAGGCAAAATCAGCGCATCACCCAAGCACAGGATCCATTACAAAAATTTACGCGTAACCGATACAATAGACATGATGAGCATGCAAAACGAAATAGAGCGTGAGGTCCAGGTAACGAACGGCGCGATGGGATGGGTATCAAAAAAAACAGTACTACGACTTAAAATCTGCGTGCTCCTCCAACCAAGCCCTCTATCGAATGGTGCTCCAGCTCAGTACGCGCCTTCTGGATCGATGCATGCATCTCCTTGATAGCATTGCCGAGCTTCACGCCGAAACGACTGAGAATATCGCGTTGCCATGCGTCGTACTTGGCGTTTACCCTGGCTTGGACTTGCTCGTAATCCACTATACAGACACCGAAACTTCGCTGTGTTTCTGATGTGTCAAATGTCGACCGTGCTTTCTTGATTTCTGTCAGAAGCTGCTGCCAATGCGCGAGGGAATCGCCCTAAGCGATTGAAGACATATTCCGCCTCGAGATCCCATAGCGACTGGAACTGTAGCCACTTGGCAACATAATCTTTGAGTTGCTGAACTTTGAGTTCTATGAGAGAAAACGGTCGCTCTAGGGTCTCGTCGGAGAATCGTGTGAGCTAGATAGAGCACTTAAGAACGTGACAGCATTGACATATTGAGGTGAGATACGCACAAGAGAGGTATATGTTGTTTCTGACACTTGTATGCCCTGCATCTGCAAACCGATCTCGTATCGGGAACTTTGGATACGTTTTAGTCGACAGATAATGCCTGTTCAGAAATCAGCAAGGATTTATCGAGCATCGAAGATACCATACACACCTAGCCAGTCATGCAGTTGTTTTATCCAAGTCGCACGGGCATACTCTATGGGCGGATCAAGGAAGATCACTTGGTTCTGTATCCGAATCTCGTGAACGATGGGTTTTACAGTCATGTTGCCCTCGATGACCTAGAAAGATAGTCAGCACTACTAGCTTTGAACTAACAGCAGATCGTACCCTCTCCTCTTTCCCGCCTTTGCCAGCTCGTCGCTTGTTGGTGATGTCCCGCAAAGGCAATGGATCTCGGCGCGCATCACTATCATCCGTTCGATCAAACTCGGAGCACCAAACTTGGATGATATAACCCAAGCGCTGAAGCAGGATCCCTTCTATCCGCTTGTCGAGTTCAGCCACCCAGTGCTCAAGATTAGCATATCCCTCCAGATTCAGGCGATCGATCTGCACATATTCAGCACACAAACAATGAGGATAAAGAGGAACCCACGGCAGCTTGAATCTTGCCCAGTAGTTCTGAAAACGCCTCGCTGGTATAGGTACAGGTAGCGAGATCCTCGACTGCTCGAAGAATGTTACGATACAGGTCAATGACGTTATTGGTCTTGTCTTGCAGGACAGACACAACACTCGCAAACTCGCGCACGAATTGGATATGTCGGTTTTCGCGGCCGTCGGCACTGGTAACATACCGCGCGGTGTCGTATTGATTAACAAAGTAATCCCACCTGATGTTCATCCCTGACAGAAAACGTCAGATCCCTGATGAACCTATGGTCCGAATCTGAATCACCTTTGGCAACCATTCCGCTGGGCCTCGTTCCGGTATTCGGCGACCAACCACTCGATGCCCATGTTGTTCTCCACCAATTCCAGAGTCTGCCCGTAAGTCCTGACGGTCTCCATGAGACTGACAGCGTGAGGGTACACCCGCTTCGCATCCTTCGCCATATTTGTAGTCGCGTGCGGGACCTGGAAGTTTAGCCATAACAGATTTCGAACCTCCTTGAAGAGTGTGATGATTTGCGGGTCAAAGTTTACCGCTAGTTGGAATCCCCCTCCCCGCAACCGCACAATCTCAAAGAGGCGGCCATTGACACCCATGTCGCGCCGGTTGATATCATGCAGCCAGGCATCATACACTGGCCGTGTCTCTAGCTTCTTCCTGAATGCGGTGCTTTCTGATTGAAGCTTCTGACCCTCGGCATAGAGCTCCCAGCCCTTGCCAAGTACATCCTCCACACGTTTCATGTAGGTTAGTAGCTGTCGCTCAATTTGCCGAGCCCAGATGATGGCACCTGCTATTGGAGGTAGGTCGCGCATTTGCGACATGTGATAGGCTTCGGAGAACCGGTATTGCGTTTTGAACTTGATAGTCTTATGAGTAACGAAGATAACATAAGAGTAGGGTACCTACCTTGTCGTGAAGTCGCTTGATATCCTCCTTTACTGAGTCGATGAGTTGGGTTTGATACTCTTGGATAGCTCCGCGAATCTGTGGGATACGGGTTTAAAGATGCGTTACATCGTCCCCAGACAAACCGAATTACCTTCGGGCGAACAAAAAGTGCGTTGAACTTCGAGAATACTCTGAACATTTCATTCGCATTTCTTGCCGTGCCTAGCCTGTCGCGTAGCCGTGCAATAATTTGGTTTTCGACTCTTGCAACCCGTTCATTATATGCGTTCTCGGCAGCCACCCAAATTTCCGTACCCTCTGCAAAAGGAATGAGGTGATTTCAATAGGGACAAGTCCGACGTGCTCACCAACAGAAACATCGAGGACATCAATACGCTTCACCACCTCATACGCCTCCTTCACCTCTTCCTCCATGTCCATTCCACCCACCTCCTTAGTCATGCTTCCCAAGCCCTTTGTGGGCCCCGTCATCACCGCCAGCTGCTCATGTTGTTTCCTCCAGTCGCGCAGATACCTGGTCCGCTCCTGCAGTTTCGCGTGCGCAGCAATAACTTTGATGGGGACAAACTTCTCTCCGCGTTTGCGCATAACCTCACGGGCGACGTTCGTGAACTCCTTTATGAGATCGTCCCACGTCCGGAAGATGTTCATAGTTTGTCCGAGTAAGCGATCAAAGGTCTCGTACGGGGTGTACGACAGCCTATGTGACGTCAGCACGCGCAATAGCTGGTCGTTGAAATCGCGAGAAATTGCCTCGACGAGGGGTAGGGCCCTACGGATTGGGTATGGTGAAAGCTTGAGTTTGCGATTGATGTGTCCAAAGATGAGCACCAGCGATTCTTGGATTTTTTCGAGATCTGTCGCAGATAACAGTTCGTTGAGAGGAAAGTCTTTCATCAGCTGATTGTATTTATGCACTAAAGATACTCGTTAGCACTCAAATAGCTATTCCGGAAAGAATGCGCACCAAGATCCGTAGAAGACTTCAGGCCGGTGTCTGTCATAAAACTGACCGTTGCGAGATATCGCTTCGCATTTCGAAGGCATTCCATGACCATGTTCACTTCATCGCTGCGTAGCTGTGACTCAATACCCTCCAGTGCCCGCTCAAGACTCAGCCAGAAATTGATTTCTTGTGACGCGGTACCAGAGGAAACGTCACGGGTGAGCTTGGTGACTGCTTGAATAGCCTTGATCCACAAGTTGACGTGTCCGTGCAAAGTGTTAAGGAACGAACTCTCGTTTAAGAGCTTTGGAGGTATATTCGATATATTCGGACGGACGCCTGAAGCTTGGGCCTAATGTGACGTCTTCAGCCTATAGACAACTATGGCCACGACGGAGTAACAGACCTGTTCCACTGCACGTTGTATGACTGGATGAATGATCAGATGCGTCTCAGGTATTTCGACGTTCTGTTGAAGGTGTAATAATGACAATTCCAGTTCGGCAAACTTCTTCTTGGTCATGGGTATCCCTATAAACGCAAGTGAGTGAAGCCAAAGAAAGGAAGTGGGAACATACCCATTTTACTATCCCCATCCTTGCCCCCACCCCGTGCTCCAACAAAAGCATCAAACCAGGGCTTAACACCACAGCTTACGACGGCATGCAAACTCTCGTATGGTGTTTCTTCACCTCCAAACAAATTGAGGATATGTAGTTGTGTGGCAAGAGGAGTTACAGGATCCAAAGTGGGACCACGTTTGATGAGTGCAAGTGATGTGATGCTCGCAGGAGAGTAAGTGAGTTGTGAAGTCAAGTGGTATGAATAAGTGGGCGGCGCGTCCTCTGGTACGCGTTAGATCAGTCTCAAAACTTGATGCAAAGCTCACCCTCCGCCTCGTCCTTTGTTTTTACCACATAAATCACGCCTCCACCTTCTGCTGCAAAGCGAGTGACTCGTTCGTCGAATTCTTCATCAAATAAGTTTACGAACTCCTCGGGTAGAGCGCCAAGTACCGGTGGCAGGAGGGACACAAGATATGACCGAAAAAGTGAGGTATCGAAGAGAGGAGGCGTATCTACAGGGCTGTCATGCGGGAGGGCACCGTTTGAATTCGTCAGAGGGGTTGTAGGGACATCTGGAGTGGACATGGCGGGAGACTCGGGACGATCCAGCGGGTCAATAGATTTGAGAGAAGCTGACGAAGAATTGGAAAAGGTGGGTGTCGAAAAGCCGATTCCTCTCCAGAACCCGGCAGCAGCACCTGCCAAGCGTCGCGGGAGAGCCTTCCGGTGGCCTGTGTAGTATTCCTGAGCAGATGGGTTATCAGCACTCATTTCGTGAACAAAACATAAGTTGGAGAAGGGTTTTCATTACCTTTACCTTGTACTGCCACGTTCCACAAGAACGAGGCCCGCACGCGTGGATTTTGCTGAACTGGTACTTACTTAGCTGCCGTCGCCCTGTGTCGCGTTTGGAGACAACTTCAATTTCGCACTCCGACCGCACAAAAGTAAATTGCTTACCACAGTCTACAAGGATGACACCTACGTCACGCACGAAACCAATTATCAATTGATTCATGAAAGTACATTAATGAAGCGCACACAGGAAACACTAACCACCACCAGGACGACGAAGGCGAAGGCGAGATCTGTCGTATTCTGTTTTAGGTGTGTTGTCCGTCGTGTAATTAAGATGTCGCCGGGGATGACTATCCGTTGAGTGGGTTTGAGCTTTTGGTTGGTTGGTTCGATTTTTGGTTGTTGTTCGTTCTTGTTTCTATTCTGTTGTCGTTTCGCGTTTCTGTGTCAGGTTTCTCCCCTCCCGCAACACACAGTCTGGAGCGAACCTTGCAGCCATATCTTCCACATGCACTGCTTGCTCAAATGGCCCCGCTTCGAAATACCAATGTCACATGGATCGACCCGTGTGGGGTGCGTTGATCGTTTATTTATTTATTTTGGTTGTTGCTGATGTGTTTGTGTTGTTGAGACAGTTTTAGTTACTGCTGAGCAGAAGGCGAATGGGTTGTCTTCGAGTTAGTGGTATGATTCGTCTTTGAGTTAGCATCAAATCTTTCTTCCGAGCTAACAGTTTGATAATCTTGATTGAAGTCGTGCGTAGATCGTGCTTCATACCACGCATCCTATCATGGCGTCAATCAGCACGTTTATTACTTGCGCGCTGCGCAGTCTTTTAGTGCTTGCATGGACCTAGAGCTCGTGGGATGCGCATTTTTTGTACAATCCATTTACTACCAGGTGCTCAACGTGAGTGACACAGTCCTTTGACAATGACATTGTTTTTGATGACTGAAATATACAAACACAACTATTTATAGTGCTCAAAAGGCGCTACTGGAAGGAACAAGTAAACTTAAATCACCCAGTCACGGTGCCCACGGAGCGTGAACGCTTCACCCGTGCGGAACTTCCAAACTCGGATGGTGTAGTCCATACCCCTGTCACCAACTTGTCAAATCGTAATAGATCGTAATGTGTCCAATTTACTGCAGCCTGACTCAACATGCTAGTAGATACGACAGTCCTCGTTTGGCATTTGCCATATATGATCGCGCGGAATTTCATGTCGTACGATGCGTGCTTTGGCCAACGTTCCATGGGCAGGGAAGTCTGTGCTGGTAGATGATCAACAAGGGACACATTTTCAGGATCAAATCCGGTATAGTGATATCGGATGAGAAGAATAAATACAGATTAAATCAGTGACGATACTATACAACTAGCGACGAAGGACACGAGGATTTGGACTGGCAGAAAGGTTCAGAATATGGTAATCAACCCTGTGGCGGCGGCCGCACAAGCGACAATAGGGGCGGGTAGTCTGGCATCACACGGATTGCCTGCTGGATTTTCTCTGCCCAATCACCTTCCTCGCGTTTCTGCTGCATTCATCACAAAGGCAACGGGGAGGCGGTGATGACGGCATTGTCGAGAATGACATTATGGAGTGCTGATTTAGTGCTCGAGGCGGGGTAGGCTTAATGAAGGCTATGGGGTGCAACCTCAGGTGAAGTGGTTTAATCAGTCTTCTATTCAGATATTTAATGAGAGATTTGGATCTAAGTAATGGGGCATTTCAAATTGCCACCACTTACTTACCATCCCGTCTTCTGATTGTGATAGGTTTAATGGCATATAGGGGATATCAGTCCCAGAATCCCAGAATCGATGATAACCAGTCTGCACTCTCATGAAACATCATGAAACGGTGACTTTGCAGGCAAGATGGATTATCCCCTGAGTGAAAGAATCTGCGCTTGGAAAAAACCCAAGAGGTCAAACAAACACTAGTTTGCAGTGCAATAGAAAGATGGAAATGCCTGGAAAGAGTCTAATCTAGTCGGGAGGTTGAATTGATCTTCTTGGCTACTGTTCTGTATGGTCATGCCACGGTTCACTGTTGGGTATCACCAACTATGTCATGGCCGTATGCCGTTCAAACAATATCTACTAATGAAATATGAATGACTAAGCGGGTGTAGAGGAGAGCTAGGACGTCACCGAACTGTTCCCTGGCAGAGGACCTGTGCATTACTTTGTACAATAATGTTTGATGAATCACAAGTACTGGCATGGGGGCATGCACGGAACAATTTGACTCTTTGAAATTCTGTGCATGTTTGGCACTGTTAGGATCAGAAGGTATGTGTATATCACGTGACTGACGCCCGGCGGCGAACGATTTCAAATTCATCCATCCATGCGCGGGCGCAGACCATCAATATGACATGTTATGACTTTATGAGGTATGAATTGGTATGAAGTCTCTCCTAAACAACTCAATGCTTCCTTGCAACGCCGCTCCCTCGGAGAAGATTCAGAAGAATCGACACTGGCTGTAAGTTTCCCGGTAGATTCACATTCGTGGAATGCGATTCCGGTCTCAGTGATACAAATTTCGCTCGAGTCTCCGATGACTTTCCAGTGACGTCGGTGACGCCTTACGACGCATTGCAATAACTCCATATTTGGCAAATTCACTCCTTTGCTGTGCCGACAACCAAATAATGTCAGCCGCCGCGCTGTTGTATATAAACACCATCAGTCCTGCCTTACTCCTTCTTCCGCTCTTCCTTCTTCTCTCTCATCTTCGAACCTCTTACCTTGTGCAACCTCTTGTTAGACGACATTCGAGCAATGTATGTGGCGTGCGACTTGGATGTATATGACATCCCACCGACACTGAGGCTCGTCCTTTCAGCCACTACTACACATCTTAAACCTTGCCCGCCCGACGCTACATTGTAGGTTTCTTTCTCATAGTGCTCTCTATGTGCCAGACGATTAACATTCTCTTGATTGCGCCCAGGTCTGACAACAAGCTCCCACCAGATGCCACAGGCATGTCTTTCTCGCCACCTTCTTACCTGCCTACTACTAACCGATATCGGCCACGCCCAGATTTTGAAGACGAACTACAGCATGCATCGCGAGCCGGGTACGGCACGAAGATAAATGATGACAATCGATCGATCGATACAATGCAGCTGCTGACCTTCATGGACGTCGTTCGCGGCGTGGACGGCGCAGGTGATAGGACTTGGGTCCTCTGACCCTCTTCAAAACGCGTCTGCTGGCCACATTCGTCGAGGCTCTCAGTTGTTCGACTACTCTCCACCCTGCTTGCGTCCTCAGCATCTCCCCGGTTTGGTCACTGGCCCGCATCGTGGCTTAGGCACCCCGGCCCACGTCAACTCAACACTCTCGTTGCTCCGTAAGCGCGGGCGCGAGATGAGAGGGTACACTCCACT
The DNA here is from genome assembly GCA_016584345.1 of Suillus ampliporus. Classification (NCBI taxonomy): domain Eukaryota; kingdom Fungi; phylum Basidiomycota; class Agaricomycetes; order Boletales; family Suillaceae; genus Suillus; species Suillus ampliporus. Next base: position 61,535 of record JABCPV010000170.1, read on the forward strand.
TTCATCTTATGGTCTGCCACTGACATTATACCATCTTCAGGGCATCGGTGGTCGCTGTCGTCCACGTCGGGACCTTGTGGATGGCTCGGGACGTGGAATTTGGGTCCCCTGTTTGTTAAACCGAGGACGCCCGCCGGGTAGCTCAGTCTCCTGGTTGGGTTGAGGTTGCAGGTGTTTGGCTGACATTCCACCCTGTTCGCCCCTCAGTGGCCCCCGGGTCCGGCATCGTTACGAAATCAGTCTGCTTCCTCACCAAGAGGCTCAATGTGCCGAGGTCGTCAGCGTGAGTAAGCCCACCCCGGTTTAACAAAAAAAAAAAAAACATATTCCGGACAATGAGAAGAATTACAACCAAGGGAAAGGTGGGTACCCCATTTACTGGTGTACCTGGTTCTCGTCCTCTACTATGAGGCATTGTTATCTTTGGATATCCGGGTTGTCAGCTGCTGCTGCGCTCATAATTTTTTCCCACCTCGTCCTCTTCGTGAGCGACTGTCTCTTTTCCTTCATTTTCCTTGTAGCCCGTGACTCCGGTATTTCAGCGGTGAGTATGTCTCGGAAGTGTGTTGAAATATTGCTTATCCCGTCTCCTGCCATAGCCATTTACATCTTTGGTGTACGTGGATTAGATTGAACGACTGTCGGTGAGTATCTCGTCGACTGACGTTCCTGATTCTATGCGGCGTTGATATCCGGGTCGTCGGTTACTGCAGCGCCTATAATTTTTCACCACCACATACTCTCTGTGGGCAACTGCCTCCCTTTTCTCGTAAATCGACGGTGAGTCTGTGTCCCTGAAATCTTACTTATATTGTCTCCTTCCTAGTGACATAACAGTTTTTCGCATCTTTGATTAGATTAAATGTACAAGGTAGTCGGACGTTCGTTACATCCGAGTGACTGGTGTAATCGATCATAATGACCATGAGCCGATCCTGCCAGTCACTAGCGTGCAACGCTTCGTACCTCCGGTCTTCACGGAATGACTGGAATAAATACGTTGTACTACCTGTACAATGCAAGTCTTCTAGGACTTGGAAGCCATCACAACTGAAAGGAATCATTTTCGCTAATCCCGAATCGGAGCATGTCGATACTTAGACTTCACATTGACACATCGACAACCGAGTACCGAGCAGGCTATAGCATGGCAGGACATGTATCTGTGATTCTTCCGCCGCAGTTTAAGGCAAGCATAGGTCGGGCGGATCGCTGAGGAGAAGCCCCTATTAATGTTTTGCTATTGACAAGCAATCTCCAACTCACCCTCCTAAATCACCACCACCTTCGCCAATCTCACGAAGAACAACAAACCCAGTACCTACACACCTAAAATCCTTTCCTCACAGTACTGTGACGTCTGGGTTTGATTCTCCAGTCTGGGCTATGGTAGGTTCGTCATATTCCGAATGCTGCAAACACATTGAGCACCTTCTTAGCCTCGACTAGCATTTCATTTTGCCCATCTACGGAGCCCCGCTAAACCATTCAAAGAAGACGACCATCTCCAGATCTACCTTCGCCAAGACCCCTATCTCGCCGTCCTCAAAAAGACCTCACCCGAACAACTCAAGCGTTTTTTCTACATTCTCCAAATCCCCCTTCCCACAGAGCTCGAAGCAACGCGTGACATTATTCCAAGTCCAAATGGATTCGTGCATACCATCCTCGAGGCGCACAACAACCATAGTCGTCGAGGATCAAACTCGTCACACCGCAGATTTTGCGCTCGTGGCGCGCCAGATGGCGGAGCTTATGCGCACGCGCATGGTGGATTCGTTGCTGATGGATTGGACCATACCTCAGTTTTCAACAAAGACGGATGCGGACCGGACTGTGTATGCCATGTGCATGATGGCGACGATGAAAGAGTATTTCCGCTATAGAATCAAGATGAGCAATGGAGACCCGTTTATCGGACTGAGCCGTGGGATACCCCGTGTGACGCTCCTGGGGCAGAAGCATGACTGGAAAGCTATCTTTAAGCGACTAGAGTGGCTGCATCAATACGGCACAGAAACAATAGCATGGTACCACCTCCTGCACCCCGTCATCTCATGTTGTGCAGCAGCCTTCAACCCATCTTCCACCCTAGAAAAGCTCGACTTCTGGTCCAGTGCCGTAACTAACGGGAAATGATCTACCTCTCAGGCTGGATCTCCGCGTTCTGCGTGATCAACGAGCAAGGCTTATGGCAAGGTTTCTTCATTGAACACCGGGGACATGCGAGTGGGCGTAGAACCACGTGCACTGAGCGCGGCGGAGTTTGTCGCGGTATACATGCGCGGGGTGGGACAGGGTCCGTTGTTCGTGCTTGACGAGATGCCGTACCCTACGATTGATAACCAGTGCGTTCCCTGCGGGTATGCGCACCTCGATGTCAGGCTGGACGATAATGGGGGATTGTTTGATACTGAGTTCGTTGCTGGAGCAGTGGGCGCGCAAATATGCTCGAACTCGTCTAGGAGTGGGGTTCGGGATAGTGCAAGGTCCGTGGTGGGGTATTGGTACTTTATCACTGGAACGGAGTGATCAGTGTACGTGTTGAGTTGCTCGTACTTAACTTGTTCTACGTTATTGTTTCTTATAGCCTCTTGTTCATTTGAACGAGCTTGAGCCCATCAAGACCTTCAAGATCCCGTTAGCATATAGTATATTGTCACAAGAATCACGTACAAAAGGTACTCGGCAACTGTACTTCCGTCCCATTGAGTCCTACACACCGCATTGAGCCCCAGAAAGCAGCTGGTGAATTAACCAAAGAACTTACGTGCCCTGATAATATTGCATGATACATGTCTCGAGGTGACGTGACACAGGAAAAGCGGACATCCGAATGCAGGTGAACTCAACTGTGCATGATGGATAACACGCCCTTGTGTCGTCTTCCTCGCTGCTTCGATATCACGAAACGCAAGGTAACACTATACAAGTATGAGGGTGAATTAATGTCTGACTACACGCGTGGCACTTCCATTCAGCGTGATATCCTGTAGTGCCGCAGCCATAACGGTCAGCGCTTAGCCATACATGCTGTACCAAGGAAAGACGCGCCATTACATCATCAGAATCGGGTTCACCAGATCTCGACGGACATGAACAGAAGCACACACCACTCGATGATTGGACGAACCCTGAGGTTGCACCTCGTTAAATACAGAATAACACTCTCGCGTGAGGCCGACAAATACAACACGCTGCACGGAGGGCCAGAACCACGAAACGCGTCTAACACGCGCGCGCCTCGGCTCGCGAACAACATGTGCCCACCGGCGAGGCACAACGTACATATACCATGACCTTTCACTACCAACGCCCATGAATTTTGAATCCATTACCATCGAATCCGTTCCCAGAACATGAAGAGATTCGAGAGGCGCGAAGACGCGTCCCCAGACCCCGCCGCGCGGCCTCAAGTCCTCGATTCGCAACAACCGCCACCAAGTGCGAACCACCCACACAATCTTATAAAAGACCGTGACTAACACAGACAACCACCCCGCAGGTCTCCCACCCAAAAGCGATCCCGCAAGGCCTGACGACCTTAGCAGACAGCGTGCACCAGCCGAGCTTATCCCCGAAGACCGCGCCAGGCAGCGCCCATCTTCCGCAGAAGACCGGGGAAAACAACGGGCACCAGCTGAGCTCCTCCCCGAAGACCGCGCCAGGCAACGCCCATCTTCCGCAGAAGACCGGGGTAAACAACGTGCACCAGCCGAGCTCCTGCCCGAAGACCGCGCCAGGCAGCGGCCATCCCCAGTAGACGACCGCGGGAAACAACGAGCACCAGCTGAGCTCCTCCCTGAAGACCGCGCCAGGCAGCGCCCATCTTCCGCAGAAGACCGGGGTAAACAACGTGCACCAGCCGAGCTCCTGCCCGAAGACCGCACCAGGCAGCGGCCATCCCCAGTAGACGACCGCGGAAAACAACGTGCACCAGTTGAGCCCTTTCCTGAAGACCGTGACCGCACGAAACAGCGCCCGCCCACCACAGAAGACCGCGGAAGACAACGCGCCCCCGCGCAGGCCCCACAATACAACGAGCGCTCCCCCCTCTTCACGCCTCCCTCGTCATACGCAGTCCCAGGCCCAAGCCGCGGGTACGACGCATACAGTTACAACCAGCCCTCGCCCACCCACTCAGATGACATCGTCATCACAGACAACCGCACGCAACGTCAGCCGCAGCCTAAAACAGGCTTCTGGGCGCGACTCACAGGTGCCACGAGAGACAGGGGCGAGCCAGAGCCCGTGAACGCACGCACGCGCGGCCAGCTCCCCCCACAGCCCTCCCTCCCCAATGTCCTGCTCTTTGGTGAGCGCGGCGCAGGCAAAAGTTCTCTTATCAACATGCTTGCTAGCCAGGACGTGTCTCGTCTATCTGACCCAGGCCTTGCAGCGTTCGCGAGCAGGGGATATGTTGTCGATATGGGCGGGCGGGAGGTGGTGTTGTGGGACTCGGTGGGGTTGCACAAGGGAGATGACCACGATGCGATTTCGGAAGGTGCTGCGAGGAACTTGCATGGGTTGATACAGAATCTGCATGGTGGCCTCAACCTCCTTGTGTACTGCATCAACGCCGCGCGCGTGAGCGAGGCTCTCGACGTCAATTACGATGCATTTTATCGCATTATCGGAGGCAAGAAGGTGCCTGTAGTGCTCGTTGTGACAGGTCTGGAGAATAAGGATCCAATGGAGGGGTGGTGGAAGGAGAACGAAGCCGAATTTAAGAGGCACGGGCTGACGTTCGATGGGCACGCCTGCATCACCACTACCAGAGGGAAACCGCTCAAGGACGGTCCTGGCCACTGGCACGACGAGCAATATGAGCAATCCAGACTGGCTGTTAGGGAGCTGATCAAGGCTAAACTTAGTGCGGCCGTTATCGTTCGGGAGGAAGGGAAATTGGCGGAGTTGAGAGAGCTCTTGCGAGAGCAGAACGGGACCGCGACGAGCCACAACGGAGATAAAGGAAAGAATGCGTGGAGTCTAGGAGAGACGGGGGGTAATAGAGAAGTGAACGGTGGCTACAGAAGCACGCAAGACGAGCAGTGCGACGATAACAGGGCAGACAGAATAGAACGAGAGGGCAGAACAGCGTCGTTAGCGTTACTGGGTGGGTTGTTTGCCGTATTTGTTTTCCTACAGTCAGACGTCATCAGTTGTTTTTGATTACGAGACCTTCGGATATGCATGAGCGTTCTTTATATGTCAATCATACTCACTGATTCATTACATCTGTCGCAGGCCGAAAAAAAACTCGACAGAGGCGAAAGTTCAACAAGGACCAATCCATTTGAGCAAAAAGGATTATACGGAATTTGCAAGTTAGTGCAGTAGACGTACACATTATGCATCTCTGAGCTATAGGCGGTAGATGGTATCCTTGTCAAAGTGTTTCCGAGTGCACAGAACGCTAGGAAATCTGTCAGAAGCGTTCAGCCAGCGGTACATGATTGCTCACCTTTGAAAAAGCGCAGAAAAATCATCTGAGCTCTCGCTTGTCAATTCTACAACATGCTCGGGATCAACTCCGCCCTCATTGATATAGCTGACTGCCGCCCACCCCAACCTTTCGCGGTGGGCTTGAGAGTTTTCTGGAAGTGGGGTTGCCTCTGTCGCTCCAAGCAAATACCTGATATCGCTCGGTCTCGAGCCATGCGGTGGAGATCAAGTTTTCATGTTTAGCAACGAGCTCAGCAAGCTTGGATTCGGCTGTGGTTGAGTCTGAGTGTTGTTAGTACTGGATGTACTTACTGAATGTCCTCTGTGATTTTTGTGCGGTTAGAGAGCGTGAAGGAAATGATGCAGGACAGCTATGTGATTTACCTCAGGTTTTGGTTCACAACTTCACATGAACGTACGTTACCCAGATATTCCGACTTATCAACCTGCATTGACGCATGCATGTCACGTGAACATGATCTAGCGCTCGGCCAACAGAAACCTGACCAAATCGAAGACAGTTGTTTGTGCTGATGCGCTGACGATGATGATTTTATGCAAAGAATGCCATGATCGACAGGAAATATCTTCGTCATTTCTGGAACACAGTCAGCCAAGGAACAGCTGTAAGTAATATTTTTTGGCAGTGACTTACGACTTTGTACCGAAGTGACAGAGCTTGACTGGTACCACTGCTCGCGCAGAAGAACCGCGGAATAAGCTCCACGCGTAGAGCTATGAAGTACATTTATCCGGTTAGAACAAATCTTTATCGAAGCTTTATCATTCACGTGCAATTCACGTGGTTGAATTTTGCTTGCAAGTAGCTCAACCCGTGTATCGGCCGCTTTGCCCCTGTCAACGGTCTGGGGTGATCACTGGCACGAGGATGGATGGAAGGAGATGCACAATATGACTGAAGGAGTTATCAGAAAGTCTTTTAGGCCCGGCAGCGACGAGATTCGAGGGTTCTCAATGATAACACCTTACGTTCGGATTATCGTGCTTGATTTCTCAAAGATAGGCAACGTGGGGTACATCGTCTGGAACTGTCATACCGGACATTAACGTCGGAGCTGCGAAAAGGTGGGGATCGAGGCGAGTGATGTACTGTTAAGTATATTTATCATCCATTTTGCTTACTGGTGATAGCCTTAAGCAAACCGACAGGACGGGCGCCTGCGCCGATTATCAATGTCATATGGACAAAGACACTCCACCCGTTCCGAGGCCTGAAGTTCCGGACGAGCCGATCGAGGACCATCACGATAAATTGACGATCGTTGGGAGGGTGTTGTACAAACCTACCAGAATGACTTCCCGCGCCTGGTCCACGCAGAGCACAGGCTCCTCCAGAAATTGTGGGTTCCGCCGTCTGTCATTCGGACGACAATTAACTTATCATTCTCGTGCGTGATAACGATGGCTGGGCAGCCTCGCCAGACGTAGACTTCCTCACTATAAGGCGCCCTTCAAAGGCGACTATGAAAAGGCTCTATCAAAATCGAACTCCCGTGCGCTGTTTCCACGCAGCGTTACGTATGGACAAGTACATCTTCCTGCAGACTAAGGTGAGTGGCTGTTGAGATCTGTGTCGTATTACAGGCCCGGCTTATTGCCCCTATTAAGAGAAAAATTCGAGCCTTGATGCTTCGTCACCTCGATGTATTCGTGCTGTACGTGAATCAGCCTCAAGCTCGCTTGGAGTTTTTAAAACGTGAGGTAAGAGATATTTCATTTGCAGAGCGACGGCGTATTGAAGGTTGAAATATGTATTCCAGATCCTACTGAACGCGGAGTTGTCCTTCTTGACGCAGTACGAAGACGGCTGGGCGGTCGACATACTGATTCGTCACGAGTTTCGCAAACGTGATATACTGGAGGTAATTTCAAGTCAATACTAAGGATTACTACCTGGTTATTCTAATGTATGAGCAGCGATTAGCTAGGGACGCACAGGTTTGGAATCCCTATTCCGCTGACAAAGTTTATCGTCCAACACATCTTACAGTATGGCCGTCATCAAAGGGTGTCGACTAATCAGTCTCGCGTCTCTTCAGCCATTCGCCGAGGCGCCAGGCATACCCGGGCGGACAGAATCGATCGTGAGACCACAACCGCCTCGTCGCGCTTAACTCTTCTGTCCGCCTACTTAGACTCAGTAACACCAAGCCTTCTTCGTTTTCATCGACCCATCATCCAGGGTGGCCTATGCACGGATGAGCACCTCAATCATTTTTCTCGCATGTCGCCTGCATCGAGGGACAAATTCATCTTACAAGCACTTGGAAAAGAGAGATCAACTTTGTTTGAACGAGTTGTAGTGATAGAAATTTTGGAACAGATGAGAAAGGAGAAATGGTAATTTGTAGAGCGCCACAGTAATCATTATGAACTGGCTGATACAGAACCTGCATGGTGGCGCCAACCACCTCATGTTCGAGGCTTTGGAAGTCAACACGAGGCGATTGATCGCATCGTCGGAGGCAAAAAGGTGCCCGTGGTGTTCGTTGTGACGGTGCTCAAGGAAAATAGGCAAAGTTGAGGGTGTACTCTTGCGAGAGCAGAATGCCACCTCCAAGAGTCCAAACGTAAGGCAATAGGGAATTGAATGGCGGGTCCGGCAGCACGCATGACGAACGATGGAATGATGACAGGGCAGAGCGAATAGGGCGAGAGGCCATGACAGCGTCGTTAGTGTTACTAGGCGGGTTGCTTGCTGCATTTGTTCCTGTATTTAATTACACAAATTCCAAACATGAATGAACGTTCCTCATCGCACCTGTTGCAGGCAGAAGAAACTGATTCTCGGTAACGATGAAAAGTGCAGTGGGAAGCTACCAATCATCTGACCAAAAAGGATTATACAAAATTTATAAGTTAATACAGCAACATACACACTGCATCTATGAGCTACATCCAATAAAAGTCGATGTTCACGCATACTGTACAGAACCCAAGTTAGCGTCGCGAACCAACGGAACACGCGAATGAACAACTCACTCTTGTAAAAGTACCCATTGTCATAAACGTTTCCTTCCTAGGAGCATCATTCTTCCCCCTATACAACGACTTGACCGCATCGCTCATTCCAGCTTTCCTCTTTACCTCTTCCGCAGCAAGACTCTGAGCAAGAGATCGAGATGCTGCAGATATCTTCGGGTTCAAACCCGGTGCTGGAGAAGGCGAGTGACCCTCTGGAGAACCTTTCTTCTTCTTGGTAGCGACCTCGTCAGCGACAGCATCTGCACCAGCCTTGCGCTTCTTAGACTTCTTCGCAGGCTCTCGTGAACGACGAAGTTCCATTGCAGTGTACATGCGTTCCTCCTCTTCCAGGGGTGGATTTATCATGAAAATGTCAGACGACCTGGAGAATTTGGTCGCGCATTGTGGACAGACTTCTAGCTGGTCGTCCTTGTCAACTGGACTTTCTTCACCCACAGCGTTTCCGTTCGGAGGTGATGATCCGAGGACGGTACGCAGACCAGACTGAGAGAAGACGCATCCACAAGTCAAGATGTAGACGAATGGTTGTCCACCGTTCATCTCCTTGAATGTGAGCGGGCATACGAACTTGGCGACGTCGGCAGATGAGTCAGGCGGAGGGGGCGGAGATCTTGGAGTGAGTTTAAGGACTTTAATGTCCTGTCAAGTAACAGGTCAGTCACATCTCAGTAGTAATACCAGATTATCACACACCTTCAACGAACGTATATGTCCGCATATCTTCTCCGCATCTCCATAGGTGGTCTTATCGAGTAGATGCTCTATTATGGCATCCTTGTTATAGAGTTTCCCAAGAGCACAAGATACGATAGGTTCTTGCAGGGGACGCTAGGAAGTTGGTCAGAAGTATTCAGCCACAGAAACAAGGTTTCTCACCTTCGAAAGAGCGCAGAAAAACCATCTTGCACGAGTCTGATTTGCCTTGTCTGCTTGTTCTGCCTTTGGTTTGTTCTTTACGAGGTCGCGTCTATCGGGAATGCTGCCTCCATCATTCCCCATGTTGGTGGTACTAAATCAAGTTTGTGATGAGTAAGCGTCACGCTCTTTGACAAGCGGCGTCAAGCTAAGACGCGGACATTCGCCACACAAGCTCCCTGCCCCTCTGGCAGCGCCATGCTGCAGGAACTCTCGCACATGGACCGTATCACCCAACTACAAGATGAGATCCAACGCGTAAGCCTATCCTTTCACCCAAATAAAAACTTATAACAGAACGTTTCAGCTCCTCACAATCATGTCAAGTACCATCGCCTACCTCACTGCCAGGTCGACTTTCCTCCAAGTCAGCGAGCAAATACCCATAACAAAAATGCGCAATCCAGATAAATATGATCCCCCAGAACTCTTCGAAGGTGCGTGTCTATGTATCCGCGCAGTCGGGATGATTAAATCACGCGTTAGCAAACAAGAACGAGCTCGTTCAGGATCTTATCGTAAAGGCGAAGCAAATCGAGTATCTCATCCAGTCATTACCGGTGCCAGAACCGGAACAGCAGCAGGTCAGGCGCGCGTTACGTCCTGATACAGGTCATATCTAACTCCGGTAAGGCAAACCGACTTCAAGCATTGGAACAGCAAATGCAAGATGCAAATGAAGAGTATATACAAGCCGTAGACCGTGCAAGTGAGGCATCGCGTTCTCTCTCATCTGCAAATGGCTCACCCATCCTTAGAGAACTTACATAAGAAAATATCTGAATTTCTTAGGACGATGTTGGACAATGCAGATGGTCCGTCCGCTGATTAAGACCTCTCAGCTGGACCCATTTGCAGGATACGACAGCGCCTAGACAGACCGGTCAAAATGAACCACGCCGGGGGACCCACTGTCCGGTAAATGGTTCCTTCTGATCGTTATTCAAAAACCCTCAAAAAGGAAGGTGGTGAGAGCTGTGGCAACTCTGCTGAAGTATGACGTCGAGCTACGCTATCAGCAACTTGAAGGGAGGGGTAGCCTTCCCTGGCTACACCCTTGTCTAGGTGCACATGCAGATGAACGGCTCTCCAAAGACAGACAGGAGGCGCGGAGATTAACGAACGATGCATCTATATCACGTCGTCAACGAACATCATACGTCCCTACGCCACATAAATATACAAATTCATATCATCCTCATCCCGTTTCAAATACTCTCGCTTAACAAGCCCCACAATCCGCTGTTCAGTGATGCTGACCTCTGGCACAAAATGACTCCCCACAGCACCGATCGTCTCATTCTTCAATTACTCGTACGAAAGCTCCTTCTTCGCTTTCCCGTACGATCACAGCATCGAAGTAGTGCTTCCTGTCTCGATGTGCAATTGAGTCCGCTGGTTTTCTTCAGCCTAAATAGGGCAGCGAACCGAATCAGAGATGCAGATGCACTTCACCATAAGAAGAGAAATCTACCATCTCCTTCACCTCGATCGAGTTGATATGCACTTTCGCACGCGGATTGGTGAATTCTGCATTAAAGTAAAAGACACCGTAATCATTCACTTCCCTACCGGTCACTTATTCAGTGCCTTCTTGTTCGCACACGCTAGACTTTGCAGCCTCCTCCGCATCGTGTGTTTTGAGGCTCATATCAGCATCTGATAGCAGCCTCGCTTGAAAATTCGGCACTTGCCCGTACACGTTGCCTCTAGGATCTGTGCTCGCTCTGTCTCCTCGTTGAAGAGAAGCAGCACGACGACTTGGTATAGCTTGTCCGTGAGGTCTTAGAGGTCCCTGTGATGTGAGCAGGCTGCATCAGTCATCCTCCACTGCGTTTGAGATGATTGGTGACTGGTTCGAAGAGAGTTCAGCGGAAGTAGTTCTTGAATCTTGGTAGTCGCTGCTATCTTGTTTCCAGTGAAGTATTGTGTATATTAATCCGTAAGTATCATACCAGAAGGAACGAGTCGACTGTCTTCCTTCTATTGACCATGGTCTGCCTATGGGAGACTACCTACCATACTGTCTTCTTTCGTTTATGGTCTAGCTGCGGGAGATTTTATCTAGTCAGGAGCGCCTTCCCGTTCACGGTAAAATCGCACATCGATCACGATGCGACACATGGACGATCACATCATTCATCAACTGAACAGCTGTGCCATTGTAAGCCAGCAGAATCTTAAAGCGCCCATAGATATCGGATAACGCAATTCAACCCAGCTGTGCCGCGTAGACTCGCGACCAATTCATCTATGAGGCAAGCCGTTGGTCCTGCCTCATAGATCTGATTGATCAACAGGTTACTAGCCGGGGTGTTGCCGGATAGTATCAAGCGCAAACTTGTTTGCGAAATATTGCAGTGACTCATTAAATTGACATTATAATTAATTAGAACACCAAATCAGACATATTCTCCTATATTCTCTGATCATGTTCTCTGCAGAGTACCCCGACAAGTGTTGCGCAAGACGTCAATCACTTGGAGCATCGCCCGTACTACACGCTGCCGCCTGTCGACACCTGGGTGCGGTCCTGGAAAGCAATTGTACTGATGCTGGTGCTGGTTACTTCCCCGGACTCAGCCACGAGCTTAGCGTTATGTTCTCGAACGCTAAGGATGAGGCGCGGTCCCAGCACAAACATCTGCACGACCTCGAAAATTTGTAAAACGCCAAAATAAACATCATCTCTCACGGACAACGCGTTCTGTAGAGACGAGGAGTGGTCAGATACGAATGTCAGTGATAGATAGGCGTACCAAGAGATTTGGAGATAACGTGTTAATTTCGAAGCAAGAAGCGACAACGACAAAGCTAGACCGTACCGTAGGGCAGAACTTCAGCGTTATAAGATAACCCCATTCGAATTAGGAGCTCACGATGCAAAGTAAATTACGTGAGTTTTAATTAACATCATGAAACAGTCTTTGATGATCGATTCCTGTCGATGGTCGTTCATGGAAGTGCTTTACAGCAATCCAGACTGCAAGAAACAGTGCAAGGACCTCCCATAAAGTGCCGAGTATCCAAGTGATAGCTGCTAGGAGTTGGTCGGTTCCCTCGAAAATGCACACGTAGGTACCAGAAAGAATAAACTCTTCTGTTATTCATCCTATGAGCCTGATGCGCTGAACAATTCATGCATTATTAAAGCCCCCTGTAATGTGCGAACTTTGTATTGCGGTGATCACTCCGCTGGTTATCGTCGCGGCAAGGAAGATTACAACGAGAAAGATGAGCATCTTTCTGGATCGCTGATACATGGCATGTAACCGAGCAATCATGATCACTTGCGTGGTATTTCAGTCAAGCCAATAACACTTGGATACTGAAGCCGAGTAACTCACCGCCCAAAATAGTGTTTGCAATGGTAAGTGCCCACCATTGCTCGAAAACAAAAAAAAGTGCCTAGAACATCCAATTAACGATGAGTATTGGAGGACTGAGCGCTTCAAGAAACTCACACCTATTTCGGTCGATATATTGAATCAACAAGCAGGTCGAGAATATCACTCACCCCTATGTAGAGTGCGGTGAGTCAAACGGGAACGGCAGGGATTGTGCAGAATACTCACGGCATCTGTCACCGAGAGTGACAGGATACTTGCTGCATGCCACAGGTCAGAAGAAACAAACATATGTAGTGTGTGAGAAGACATACACGGCACGTCGATGCTGGTTGCGAGAGATGACTTATTAACACAGTGCCAACTAGTTAGCCTTGCAAACATACACAGAGTATATTATTCCACCGTATCGCAGCTACAATATAACGAGGTCATTGTGCTTGCCAACTTCACTTATAACATAAGGTACGTACACTGAGATAGAGGACACTCATGAGGGACCAGCGTTGCTTCTACCCCGAATTGATCAAATTATCCGATCGTTCTTCTGATATATGACTCTGCTCACCCAGACCAGTTCAAACTAGAAAACCATCAGTAGTGAGATGGCTGCCCTGACGGCATCAACCTACCTCTTGTCCGAATGTCAATGCTGGAGGATAGCATAGGGAGTCAACAATTTCCTCGGTAAGTACTATCTTGCTCACCCCAATCGTATATTACCACGACAGATGATGCAACTGCGAAACAACCGTCAAAGATAGCCAACATTGTCCGGCTTGCTTCACGAACCTGCAAAATAGCTATAAACATGGTTGAATTCAATTACCGGCCACCAACTAGGATCGTTTGAGACTACGGTCATATTCAAGGGTTAATGTCAGTGAGCTCGAGCGGCGAACTTGAGTCTCCGTGGAGGTATCACGATGGCGTCCTATGTAGATATATGACCATACAGCACTCTGATCACCAGAATATAAATTCTGATTGACCGCGGTGGGTAAATATTGTCGTTGGATGCAATCTCCGTGAAGTCACTCGGATGTAAACAAGAATTCGAAAAGCTGTTCGTGTTATTGTCAATGATATCAGTACGTGACCTGTTTCCAATGCCATTTTCGAGAAGTTTTTGAGTTCGCCATCAGTGAAATTACGTGCCATTCAATTCCAATGCAGGCCTAGATCAGGCTTCTTACCACCATTATGGAAGAGGTCGACTCAGAGGGCTTAGAGCAGGGTTACTACTAGATGCGATGCAAGATGCAACGTGCTATAATGTGATTAAATGTGTTCTAATTGATCGTATGTATGGGGCTTGAAAAGGAATGATCATTGATGAGGATGAGGTGATGATCGTAGTCCTCAATGATAAGGTCCTCAAAAAAAATTCTGGTGCCGGATCGCCTTGTCGAAAACAGTTAGCCAGTCATCTGCAGCCCAGACAAGGTGGGGGAGACAGCTAAGCAACAGCTGAGAAGCGAAACCACCCGTCATGGGAAAAGACGACAACTTGAAGAACGAGTTATCCTCTAAAGATATGCAAGCAAATATTTATAACAGGCAGGCAAGACACCTTGCCAACGAACGTACCGAGTACGTATGCGCTCTCAACTGACATCAGCTTCTTCATCGGGGTATGCAACCTGCAGATCAGGATACGTGAGCAGCTTCCAAGTAAGAATTCTTGAAGTGGAAAGCCGGAACTAGCTTGGTGGTCGACTCATAATTGACGATAATATCTGCCAGATTAGAGTCGTAAAGTACAAAGGGAAATCTAACTTTGCATTTCGACTCCCAGCTTACCATACTGAGACGCTGAGTCATACGTGATTCTAGTACCATAGTCTTCCACAAAGCGCCACATTGATGCTCAAAACATCATACGGTAAACCTCGGCAGACCCTCATCCGGCAAAGCGCATACGTTAGACTGTCCTCAAACTCACACTATAGGAGCTGAAAGCCGAGCAAGAGAGATCGGTGAACCTCCGACGTGCGCATTATGTAAGCGAAGGAAGCACAGAGAGTTCGCGCAGGAGGCAGAAGAGATTTTTTAAAAAGCGGATCGGACAGCTCAGCTTAGAGCAACTTTGAATACCATTACAGATAAGCACTGGATCAGATTACCCCACCTTCAACAAGTTTCTTTTCGAACTCGTCTCAACAACATGTCAGCAACATCCCGCGTTTCCAAAATTCTTGGCTTGCGGCATGGTCACAGTCTCATGGACGCCATCCGAACCTTTCGACATGCCGCATTACATGCACTGACAATGCGACACTCGGACGAGCATTCGTCATTCGGATGGTGACAACATCTGACATGCACCCGCATGAATCGATTGACATGCTCGCGATCTGCTCGGTAAGCTTTGCCACTCTAACCACCTCCAATTCGCATGATCGGATCACATCTCTTCACAGACATGTACGTAGCATTACTCATGTATGCATCACGACCTCATCAACTTTCAATGCTCAACTAAGTCTCAACCTCTATCATGGCTGCCTTTTCGTATGGGTTGAGACTTTTTACAGTCAGGTCAGTTTTTTCTGAGATCGGACTATCGAGTATTCAAGCTGTAATCATTGCGCCGGTTCAACTGAGTATCAAACATCTGTCGTGGACACCTTTCGAGTAACACGATAGATTTGACTGTGCTACTGAAAAATTCCCGACGCATCCCCCTGGTCACAACTGATCACACAGCTCAGTCTACCTCGAACCCTTTCACCGTTCCCAATCGCACGGACGGAAAGGAATTTGAAGATGTAATGGGACGCAAATACCTGAATTTCTTAGGACAATGTTGGACAATGCAGATGGTCCGTCCGCTGATTGAGACCTCTCAGCTGGACCCATTTGCAGGATACGACAGCGCCTAGACGGATCGATCAAAATGAACCACTCCCGGGGACCCATTGTTCGGTAGTTGGTTCCTTCTGATCGTTATTCAAGAATCCCTCAAAAAGGAAGGTGGTGAGAGCTACGACAACTCTGCTGAAGTATGATATCGAGCTATGCTATCAGCAAGGGAGGGGTAGTCTTCCCCGGCTACACCGTTATCTAGGTGCATACGCAGATGGATGTCCAAAGATAGACAGGAGGCACGGAGGTCAATGTACGATGCAACTATATCATGTCGTCAATAAACACCATGCGTCCCTCATCCCGTCTCAAATACTCCTGCTCAACAAGCCTCTTGCGATCTGCTGCATAATGATGCTGACCTCTGGCAAAAAACGACTCCCTGCGATCATCCGGATCATGAAAGCGAAGGAGCTTTCGTATGATCCATTGAAGAATGAGACGATTGGTGTTTTTCGGCGGCCATGGTGAGAGCGTACCTGGAAGGTACGCGGAAATTGCGTTGGATGCCTGATTCGAGACTAACGTAAACATTGCGTATTGCTCAGTGTTTTAAAATTGGGGCCAAGGGGACGTTGAGGGGGTGGTGCATCATGAAGCTCGGCCAATCGAGTTCGCGGTGCAAACAGCACCACATGCAATAGTACCCAATCCAGGAGTTGCGACAAAATTGTTCGATCGAGAACACTCACCCTCCAAAAGAGAAGAACGGAGAAAACACGGTGTCATTGCCTCAGTTCAGATATATCAAGCTAGATCAGCTCCCATGCGTTTTCCCTCGTTGTTTTTGTACTGACACTGAGAATTCTAGAGCTGTTCTAGGACCATGAGGTGAGGGTGCCGCCGTAGCAAGCTATACATACCGTCACTAGCTTTGCCCCGTGTAGAAAGGTCATGTTGCATTTCACGATGAGTTTCAGGATTGTTCTACTGGAGATTTGCGAACGTGTCAACCACAGTCATGCTTGCAGTCGCCGTATCAAAGCTGAACTAACATGACGTTCCTGCGAGGATAACCTGCTGCGGGCAGAAGCCTGAAAGCAATGTCGATCATGTACAGTTGACAAGAACGCACCGTGACTGAAACACCATGATTGACTGGAGACAAACAACGCTTTCTCAACTGGTGCTTTCAGTAACATATCGTAAGTCAACATGCGATATAATACAAATGCCTACAGTAGAAGGATTGTTCCATGTCAAGGCATGAATGAAATGGATACAGCTACAATATCTCTAGCGTCCTGACGTCCATCATGTCCTCAACAGAAGTCATGTCCTTGACTCGTGCTATGATATTGTGATCCGAAGCGATTCTCTTGTACTCCCCACCACGCTGCTGTGCTAGGAAAAGTGCGCCAAAAGGCTGTCCGAGCCGAACGAGCAACCTCAGCTCCCGTGTATCAGCCGGCTCATTATCTCCAGGGGACCTGCTGAACGATTCGTCTGACGGGGATTCGGAATCAGACCACTCGTCCACGCTCTGAGTATCATCTGCAAGGTCAAGCGGCTCGAGGTCATAACGATTCCACGGACGGACAAGCAAGAATGGCTGCCGGTTAGCCCTTGCCCGCGAGAACTGAGTCAGCTTGTCTGTCGTAGTGACCAACAGGTCTTGAAGCCCGTCTGCCTTGACTTCATACGAGACATTTGTCCCTCGGTCTTGATCACGACTCCGTCTGACTGCTGTGACGGGAAATGCGATGCAAGGCAGCTGTAATCTAGAGTTTGCGAAACGAGGAGTGCTGATATTGTAGAGGAGTGTATACAGTTTCGAAGTCGACTCCAGAGTCACAGTATTTCGCAGCCTGGAGACAGACGTCTGCATCTCGTCTTCGAGTAGAGATGGAAGCGTGCATGGTGGAGCTTTGTACGAGATAATGTCAGCTGGGAGACAGCTATTGAACTCGGATGATTTTCCGGCCCAGTCTAGGGCGGTAATGTCGCCCGACCGAGCGACGATCTCCTGTACGAGTCGACCGAGCGCATTTTGTTTCGTCTCGCCGTAGATGACGGGGAGGTGGACGCGGAAGATGCCAAACAACGAGTATGCTATGTCTTCCTGCAACGTCGTGACACGCGTCGACGCCCATTGCAGTTTTTCTCGCGCACCTATCATGCCCGGACGGAAGGCAACAAGGGTCTGTGCATTTATGCCTGTTGAACGCTCCAACTCCTGCATGATAGTGACAGATTGCTTGTGGTTTGGAGAACAGTCGTTGAGATATAAGGTCCAATCTTTTTGGTAGAAGAGAATGACGTTAGGAGCCAGGAATTCCTGGACAGTCCATCCTCGCGTGTTCCAAACACTGTTTGCCAGTGCACCTGACTTCGCCGAAGGTGGGACATCCGAGAGGTAGACAATCGTAAGAGCTGACTGGCGATACCAGACAAACATGGAGTTGACTGATCGTTGGAGCTCAACATTGTTATTCTGGTCAATGCAACACGTGTCGCTCCACGCCCAGAGATACCCCGCACTGCGGGCCATTTTGCAGAACGTCTGCAACTTCACAATGGTTCCGACTGACCTCAAGTCGTATACGACCTCGTCCTGGATGTCGTGCAGCAGCGGCTCCTTGCTTTCCCACCTGTGTGATAACATGACCCAACTGAAGTACTTCGTGACCGCTTCTTGAATGGGCTCTGTTTGGAGGCGTGGATGTGTGATCGATGAAGATAAAAGCTCCTTGTACTCTGCGCTTCCCATGAAGACCTTGATCTGAGCCTCGCGACTGCATAAACGTCCAGTAGAGGTGTTGAGTAGACGAAGTGGAACATTTTCCATATGTGCGTGAATGGCTCTTCCAATAGCGTCTTGCGCTTCAAATGGACTTAAATACTGCTGACGCAACTCTGAAGAACGAGTTAATAATTTTCACGTCGACGCACGAGGTATTCGGGGACTCACCTTGGAGCTGTTCGTCGGGAGCATCATCCAACTTGGAGAGCATGGTCTTTGAAGGCCTCGATTGCTTCATCATAACGCCGTGCCCCATGAAGCACTGCATGCTTCAGTTCGTACCCAAGATGAGATGAAGGATTGAGTTCAATAGCCTATGCATAGGCGGCATCAGAACAATTGCTAGAAAAAATGAGGGATATCGACTCCACCTTTTCCGCATCGTGAAGGGCCTCCCCATAGCGGTTTCGTTCCCAACTTCGCCTTACCGCGGCACAGAAAAAGGCACGGGGATGAGGAATCCAGCCCGATCGCCTGCCGAATACAGTTCATTAGCCATCTCATAATTGCCCACGGCAACTGCTTTATCTCCCTTTGCGGCACACCGCGAAGTACAGTCATCCTTGAAGGCTAATGCACCAAAGTGAGTATCGTGTGCAATTTATCTGAATTTCTAGAGCGCTCACCGGTAGACCATTCGAGACAGCTGTCCTTCTCAGATTCGTCAATCATGCTCATCATATATCGAAGGGATTCGGCTGCTTCGATCACTCTATCTGCGCGGAGGAACGCGTCGCACCGTCTTTGATTGATGGTTTGCCGTAAGGAGTCAAAGTTCCAGCCGAAGAGCTGTTCAGCACACATCATTCATAAGTGGAAGTGTCCTCAACGGCTTCGTAATGACGCACCAGCGTGAATATCTTCAATCTAGGTTCCAAAGGTGTTGTGGGTGAAAAAAAGCCGGTTATAGTGGTAATGCTAGCCGTGAGTTGATCAGCAGATTCGCTGTACTGTCCATTCTCGAAAGTAATTATTGCAAGCTGCACACGTAAATATGACTGAGGCGTGTGTTTCAGAATGAGAAAAATCGTGAGGTCTGACATAGAGCTCACGTTGACCACGTTGCACAGATATGTATCTAAGTGGTGACAAGCGGTGGCGAGGTCTTGAACTCGCCGCATCGCCTCGTCGTGGCGACTGGCATTGAAAAGTGCGACGGCCTGGACAAAACGATGTTAAAATCTTGTATGACAAGCTCGACTATGAAAAGGTGATCAGAGTACCTTGATCAATAATAAAAGATCGACAGGTAACCGAATCCTGATTCAAAAATACGAAAGCGAGATTGAAAGCGTCCATCGCGTCCCAGAGCTGCTCTTTACCGCAGAGAGCGATGCCCTTGGAAACATAGCCCAATAACGAGGGCTGGATGGAAATTGACTATGCGACAAGCTGTTGTCAACGGTATCATGACAGGCCGAGTGTCTGACCTTGACTGCATCTTGAAGCGCATTTTCCCATTCGGACTTTCGCGCCCTTACAACTGAGCGACTGGAATAGGAATCATGGTTGTTTCTATCTGCGCCGATCTCTTGGGTCAGCAGCTCCTCAGCCGCATGCAGGTCCCCAGCAATGCATGCTTTGCCGACCGTCTTGTTTATAGCAAGGATCTGCACGAAGAAAGTTCACATTATGTGATAAGTAGACGCATCAAAGGCAAAGCTCACATCAAATAATGAGTGTTTGCTATCACTGTCAGAGGCTTCGTCAATTTCCAAAGCTTCGTCAGGTTCCGAGGGATAATTCCTTGGACTATCGTAATTGCCAGCGGGCTCGTCATTATTATCATGACTGCATAGCTGTGCAACGCGATGTGGAATGAATAGAAAGGCGGAACAATAATGGGTGACAGCATACCTGCGTGTCACTGCGAGATTGAAGGAGTCGCTGCGGGCCTGGCTGTGCTTCTTCATCACTTTCCTCTGTGTTATGTTGCTCGAGCATATTTTTGATGGACCAGGACCGAACCGCCCCATTATTATCTCCGCCCACGAGCAACTCTCCATTGGGAGAAACTGCGATTGAGCAAATCCTAGCGGTATGTTCGAGCGTCTGTCCTATCTGCTGGTGTGTCTTTGTGCACCACAGCCGCGCAGTCTTGTCGTCCGAGGCAGTAGCAATGAAGGAACCATCAGACGAGATGGCGAGCGAGTTGAGGTGAGTGCCGTCGGCGCAAGGTTCACCAACCTGGTCTCCATTTGACGAGTTCCAGAACTTGACTCCTGCTCGGTTACCTATCGCAGAGACAATTTGCTGGCCGTCATGCGACCACACAACGGTTTTAACCCAACCATCAGGAGCGTCGAACTTAAGAAGAAGCTCGGCGGTATCGGGACGCCAAATTTGGATGGTACGGCCCTCGCTTGACTCGTGGCTGGAAGCTAATTTTTGACCATCTGGGCTGAATGCCACACTCTTCACCCAATCATATCCATGAAGACTATTACGATGGAAAGTTGAGAGAATGGTGCCAGTCTCCTCGTCCCGTATAATAATCATTCCATCTTGCGAACCGGTGGCTAGTCTCTTGCTATCGGGTGAGAAGCACAGCGACCTCACCCGGCCTGCATCATAATACTTCACCATCGGATGGTATACTTTCTGCTCCTTCTCGACGTCCCAGATGATGACGTTGTCATCAAGTCCAGTGCTCGCAATTCGCCTGCTGTCTGGCGATACGGCGACTGAAAGCACCCAGGCATCGTGTCCCTCCAATGGCCTTCCTGCTAATTCTTCTTTCTCCACGTCCCAAATTAGCAGGGTTTGACCGTATGCGGCAGTGACGACCCGTCGACCGTCTTTGAAGAACTCCACTGCTTTCACGTAGTCCGTGTGCCCTCTCATCGCCCACCAAGTTGGTGCTGGTGCCGGCGCCGTGGCCGTGTCCAAAGCGAGACACGGATTTTCTATCGAATTAGGCCACCTTGACATGTCGCCTTGATCTAGACAAAGAGATGGACGGTCAGTAGCATTTGGAGTTGACGATGAGCGTACTTTATGGATATGGCTACGTGGATCTTGTGTGAGGTGAGTAGCTGTTGGATTTCTGTTCACAATCCTAATCATGTAGGCGCTTGTTCATGGTTCTTGTTGGCCCCTTTTACCACGCGGCTACGGCATAGATCTCACGTCGCTTCTTCCATCATCACCGCCCTCCTCATGAACGCCCGGCACTTACCTATCGCACCTTCATTCTGTGCACAGTGAACCCCCTCGAAGGAACATGCCCTACTAGGCTCGTCTTTCATCGTCCTTTGTAACGCACCCCCATTTGCCGCAAGATCAAGAAGGCTTAGAACGATGACTAGGCGCTAATGTCCCCACACTTCCGGTATCTATAGGATGTTATGTATGGTGCGTGTTACGTGTTTTCTGATTTCCCTCCCCTCTGCATGACAACAATCCGTGCCTCCTGTGCACTATGGTCCACATCAACGTGGTCTATGCTCTATCTCACGTTGAGGCCCTTCCCCGAGGGACTCGTCGACACATTATCAACTGGGACGAGTGGGGTCCTACAGGCACACGATTCATGAAGTCTCCACCGCACTCTTACACCTGGACGGGCTACGTGTTTGGGTGCAAATTTGTGTCCCTCGTCACATTACCCAAGGCCGCTGCAGGCCGACAGTCGCAAACCCTCGAAATGTGGGATTTCAACCAACTCGCAACGAGGCGAGCCGCGACACTGGGATTCAAACGGGAAAATATTCGTCGCGTATATGATGCGACCGTCGTCAAGGATAGGGTGTTTGTAAAGACAATCCGCACGAGCCTCCCTTACTCTGTTACTACACGTCCACTACCTCCCCCTCGTTCTCCCGAGGAACCAACATTTACAGATGTCATGTGCAGTGAAGACAACCTGCTCCTGGTAGATGTGAGTCTGCCAAACGTCCTGTGCACTTTGCTAACGGCACGTTTTTGACTGCAGTCTGTCCACCGTCATCTTCGTATTCTGACCTTCTGAATGATGAAGCTTTGTTTCGTCTGATTTCTTTTGCTATCCATTTTTCTCCTCTTGGAGCCTGAAGTGCACGCACGTAATATGCTCTCTCAATGTCAATGTCGATAGAACATGAACGCCACCGTGTCGCAAGCAAGGCGATAGTAATAAAGTGATGGGGACTTTGTTGAAGTTTAGAATAAAGTTGGGCTGCGAACGAGCGAACTCCAACTAGTACTTACAGGTGGGTACATACGGCCTTGTGTTTGCCGTGGTTAAAATTCTGCCGGGGTGGAAGAATTAAATGATGACCACAATGATTAGGACTGACCGGCCGATATCGACGAGTAACTGGATGGACGGACACTGAGTGACAGTTCGATCATACAGTGCTGGTGGCTTGCTTTGCTGTTGTAAGTCAGTATACGATATAATTCAAAGGCCTAGGTATACAGATACTGTGAAATAAAAAAAATCGTCAGAAATTCCCGTGCTACGAAACACATACAGCTACAATATCTCTAGCGTTCTGACGTTCATCATGTCGCGAACAGCAGCCACATCTCTGATCCGTGCGATAATATTGTTATCCGAGGCAATTCTCTTATACTCCCCACCATGCTGCTGCGCTAGCAACAGTGCGCCAAAAGGCTGTCCAAGGCGAACGATCAGCCTCAGCGCTTGCGAGTGAGATTCTGAATTTTGGTACTCCCCACCACGCTGCTGCGCTAGCGGAGGTGCGCCAAATGGCTGTCTAAGGCGATCGATGAACCTCGATGGGCGCGATTGAGACACTGGATCAGTTGGCCCATATTCTTGAGGAGAACCGACCAGCGAATGATTTGAAAGAGACCAGGGCATAGACAAAGCTGCCACGGACTGATCGTCGGCGAAGCCGGGCAGCGCAAGGTCAGATCGATTCCATGGACGGACGAGCAGGAATGTCTGCTGCGTGGGCCTTGCCGGCGAGAATTGAACCAGCCTGGCTTGCGTGGTGATCAATAGGTCTTGAAGCCCGTCTGCCTTGACATAATAAGTGAAACATGTCTCCTGGCCTTGGCCTTGACCGCGGCTTCGTCTGACTTCTGTGATAGGAAATGTGATGCAAGGCAATCGCAACCTGCAGTTCGCGAAACGAGGAGGGCTCAGGCTGTCAAGCCTAGTATACAGTGTCAAAGCTAGCTCTGCAACGGTGGCATTTTGCAGCTCTGCGACGGACATCCGTATCTGACCTTCAGACAAAAATGGTGACGCGCATGGTGGAGGTTTGTATGAGGAAATGTCGGCTGGGAGACAGCTATTGAACTCAGATGATTTTCCGACCCAGTCCAGGGCTGTAATGTCCCCCGACTGCGCAACAATTTCCTGCAAGAGCCGACCAAGCGCATTTTGCTTCGTTTCGCCATAAATGACAGGCAGGTGGACACCGAAAATGCCAAACAGTGAATATGCGATATCTTCCTGCAGGGTCGTGGCACGTGTCGACGCCCATTGCAGTTTCTCGCGCGCGCCTGTCATCCCCGGACGGAAGGCGACAAGTGCCTGCGCATTTATACCTGTTGAATCTCCTAATTCCTTCATTATAGCGACAGATTTCTTGTGGTTGGGAGAGCAGTCATCGAGATATAAGCTCCAGTCATTTCGGTAGAAGAGAATGACATTTGGAGCGAGGAACTCCTGAACTGTCCATCCTCGCGTATTCCAGGCGCTATTTGCTAGCGCGCCGAACATTGATGAAGGTGGGACATCCGACAAGTAGATGATGGTGAGTGCTGATTCACGATACCAGACGAACATGGAGTTGACGGATCGTTGGAGCTCAACATTATTGCTCTGGTCGATGCAGCATGTATCACTCCACGCCCAGTGATACCCTGCATCACGAGCAAGTTCGCAGAATGTCTGCAACTTCACCATCGTGCCAACTGCATCCAACTTGTACACGTCCTTGCCCTGGATGTCGTGCAGCAGGGGCTCATGGCTTTGCCACCGATGTGATAGCATCACCCAACCGAAGTACTTTGTGACTGCTTCTTCGATGGGCTCCGTTCGGAGGGGAGCATGCATCATTGATGAAGATAAAAGCTCTGTGTACTCCTCGCTTTCCATGAACATATTTGTCTGTGCCTGTCGATCACATAAACGCCCAGTGGAAGTATCGAGTAGGCGGAGCGGGGCATTTTCCAGTCGAGCGTGAATGACTCTTTGAATGGTGTCTTCGATGTCAGATGGATTGACATACTGCTGACGCAGCTCTGGAGAAGGTATTCATGATTTTCACATTGACGCGCGAATGATTCAGACTTACTTCGTATCTGCACGTTGGGTGCATCGTCCAACTTCAAGAGCATGGTTTTGAAGGCCTCGATCGCTTCATCATAGCGGTGTGCGCCGTGAAGCGCTGCATGCTTCAGTTCGTACCCCAGGAAGGAGGAAGGATTGAGTTCGATGATCTATGCATGGCCAGCATCAGAACAATTGCTAGACAAATGATGGATATAATCCACACCTTTTCCGCATCGTGAAGTGCCTCCGCATAGAGATTTTTTTGTAATTTTGCCTTACTGCGGTGTGCAAAGAAGGACTCGCATAAGGAGTCCAGCGCGATCGCTGCTGAATACAGTTCAATAGCTTTCTCATAATTTCCCACAGCCACAGCCTCGTTTCCTTTTGCAACACAGCGCGAAGTGCAGCTTGTCTTGAAGGCTAGACGACCGGAGACTAAGTTGATATTCAAGTCGTCTACGCCCCAAAAGCACTCACCAGTAGACCATTCGAGGTAGTTGTCCTTGGCATCCTCGCGAATGATGCGCATCATGTATTGGTGAGATTCGACGGCTTCGATCAGGTGATCGGCACGGAGGAATGCTTCGCACCGTGTTTGGTTGACAGTTTGCCATAAGGAATCCAAGTCCCAGCCGAAGAGCTGTCCAGCGCACATCATAAATTAGTGAATGTGTGTTATGTGACCTCGTAGTGACGCACTACAGTAAATATCTTCAATCTAGGTTCAAAAAGTGCTCCGCGAGAGAACAAGTCGGTTGCACAGGGAATACATTCATTGAGTCGATCGGCGGCTTCACTGTGCCGCCCGTCCTCGAAAGCAATTATTATAAGCTGTACATATAGATACAACTGACGAGCATTTGAGAGTGAGAAAATTCGCAAGGTCTGACACAAAGCTCACGTTGACGATTCTGCACGAAAGTGTATCTGAGTGTTGGCTTGAAGTGGTGCCGAGGACTTGAACTCGCCGCCTTGCCTCATCATGATGATTTGCATTGAAAAGTGCAACAGTCTGGATAATGGAATCAGATTAGTATGACCAGACTGACTGTGAAAATGATGGCGAGGGTACCTTGATCAATAGCAAAAGATCGACGGTGATCGGATGACGATCCGAATATACGCAAGCAAGGTCGAAAGCTTCCATTGCGTCCAAGAGCTGCTTGTTGCCGCAGAGGGCAATACCCTTGGAAATGTAGCCGAATAACGAGGGTTGGATTGCAATGGACTGTGTCGTCAAGCAGAGTCAACGTCAACAGCATCATGACATGCAGAGCGTCTGACCATGACTGAGTCTAGAAGCGCATTGCCCCACTGGGAGTCGCGCGCCCTCACAACTGATCGAATGGCATATGAGTCGTGGTTGTTGTCATCTGCGTCAATTTCTTGGGTCAGCAGATTTTCAGCGGTATGCAGGTCCCCAGTCATGCATGCATTGCGGACTGTCATGTTTATAGTAGGGATCTACAGGAAGCCAGCTTTGTGATAAGTGCATCGAAGGCAGACGGCTCACGTCAAATGATGGGTGAATCTTGTCACCGCCAGATCCATGGTGACTTTGCGAAGAATGTATACTTGCAGTATCGTTATTTCCAGAGAGCTCGTTGTTGGTGTCGTGACTGCGCGGCTGTGTGTTGCCGACAAGAACAATGTGAGTGGACTGATGAGCAGAAAGATAATGGGTGAGAGTGTACCTGGGGGCCACTGAGAGTAAGGAGTAGCCGTTGCTGTGCTTGTTCGTATTCCTTTAGCTTTTTCTCTGCCTTGCAATATTCCTTGACTATCTCCTTGATAGCCCAGAGCCGAACATTCCCATCTTTGTCTCCACTCACGAGCAGCTTTCCATTGGGAGAAATTGTGATGCAATAAACCGGGTTGGAGTGGTCGAGTGGCTGTCCTATACGCTGGTGTGTCTTGGTGCTCCACAGCTGCACAGTCTTGTCGTCCGAGGCAGTGGCAATGAAAGAGCCATCAGAAGAGATGGCGAGCGAGTTGATCGAACCAGTGTGACCGGTGCAAGGTTGACCGATCTGGTTTCCATTCGACGAGTTCCAGAACTTGACTCTTTTGTCCTTTGATGCAGAGACAAGTTGCTGGCCGTCAGGCGACCACACAACACTTCGAACACCATCTGAGCGAGCGTCGATCTCGAGAAGAAGCTCGGCATTATCGGTGCGCCAAACCCGGATGGTACGATCCGATGATCCGCCGGTGGCTAATTTTAGCCCATCTGGGCTGAATGCAACACTATACACTGAAGAACGATGACCTTTGAGTGTTGCGAGGACTGCGCCAGTCTCCGCATTCCATATAACAACATTTTCATATGACCCGCTCGCGAGTCTCTTGCCATCGGGAGAGAAGCACACCGAGTTCACCCAGCTTCCATGCTTCATCAGCGGACCTAGTACCATCTGCTTGCTCTCGACGTCCCAGATGATAATGGTGCTGTCCCCTCTACCGCTCGCAATTCGCCTTTCGTCTGGAGATACTGCGACCGAGCACACACTACCCGTGTGTCCCTCGAATGGCCCTGTTACCAATTCTCCTTTCTCCACATCCCAAAGTCGCAGGGTGTTATCAGCTGAACTAGTGACGACCCGTCGACCATCCTTGAAGAACGCGGATGCCAAAACTTCAACTGTGTGACCTTCCATCATCCGTGTTGGCGTCAGTTGCCCTCGCGTTGTCTGCGCCGACGCCGGCTGCCCTCTCAAAGTGAGATCCGCATCTCTTGCTGCATCAGGCACCCCTGACATCTCACGTTGACCTAGACAGAGATATGGACGTCAGCAGTATTTTAAATTGATGAGGACCACACGTTTGGGATATCGTTCCGTCGTGGATCTTGTGTGTGGTAAGTAGTGTTGACCTTCTGCCCAACTCGTGTATACGTATGCGTTTATCCACGGTTCTCATTGGCTCCGTACCACGCGGCTATGGCGGATCCATTTAGCTTCTTCCATCATCACTGCCTTTTGATAGACGCCCGTCGTATATTCTTCTTTCTGTACCCAGCGATCCCGCTCGAAGCACATGCATCTTGTACGATCATCTACCACAGTCAACGCTGCAACCCAACTCGTATTGTCATCCTTTGTAGCGCACCCTGCTTCACCACGACATCAAAAAGGCCTAGAACAATCGCTAGGCGCTCATGGCGGAACCAGGCATCCGACTTATCAACAATACGTGCATGCGCCCTGTTTTGACTAAAAATTGGTCCAATATCACCTGACTGGTATGAGCGGAAGCATGCAATGAGAGTGTACAAATAGTCGAGTGCTTGGAAACGGTTGATTGATGGCAGGGCCTCAGGTAAAATGAACAGAGGGAAGTGAGAGGCTGGGAGTCCTTGCGCAGGGGTCATACGCAGCAACTGTCACGTAAATGTCAACAAGCAATTCAGACGAAGTGTGGTCTCTAATGCGCCTTCTTGATCAAAAGGAAGCCCACAAATGCAAGTGGATTGCCTGGCATGTGCACAGGAAACTGACTAGCCACTGGTCAACCTGAAGTGGTATGAGTGCGCTTATGCAGGACAGAAACTGTTGTTTAACTACATAACATCAACAGTAGAGTAACCCTTGTATCCGAGTTCAACACAACGATGTCCTGCCAATAAAACCCACCATCAGTGCTGAGCCTGCCCAAAGAATTAGCTAAACTGACACAAATCAGAGTCATGATCATCTCCACGTTCTTATTGCTGAGCTCCAGAACGCCATTGAAAATGTCGATCTCGTCATTGCACAAAGGTTCTTGGCCAATATGGTGGAATTGGAGGAAGTATTTAAGTTTGGTTTTCTTGTAGGTGTGCATTCTGTGAGCTCCCAAGGTGCGGTCGAGAATTTTTGCTATTGGATATGCGACAGGCGCTGTGCCAGGATGGAGGTCACTTACAACTCTCAAAAACCTCACTCTAACACATTCAGACCAAGAAAGTCGGGATCTCAGCATGTCTGCTCACATAATACAGCATGACACCATGGAGGCGCCAGACACCTTCCATCTGTATCCAAACAAGTCGTCATTTCTCCTTGGTGATTGGTTTTGGAACGGGGGAATCCAGAAATCACACAAAAGCTTCAAGGAACTATTATGGATAATTGGTGATGCCGAGTTTCGGTCAGAAGATATCTGTGCTACATGCTGGAACTTGTTTAACCATCAACTTGGTTCTAGTGTGGAAGATGCAGAGGCTCATGATAATACATCCTTTGAGGGTGCTGGGTGGAAGAAGACCGCGATCAAGATCAAGATACCCATTCACAATCGTGCAGATAACCCAGGTGTCCACGACTACCTCACCACCGATTTACATCATTGACCGCTCATATCCGTCATTCAGGAAAAACTTGCGAACGAAAAACATGATGCACTATTCCATTATCAGCCTTATGAACTACTCTGGAATCGCAGACAATCTGAAACACCCATTCGTGTTCATGGGGAACTGTATACCTCCGAGGCTTTCATTCAGGCGCACTGTGAAGTCCAGGAGTCTCCACCAGAGCCTGGGTGTGATCTAAAGTGTGTCGTTGTCACTCTCATGTTTTGGTCAGACTCAATCCATCTGACCTCCTTTGGTAACTCCAAATTGTGGCCCTGTTATATGCTCTTCGGAAAAAAGTCCAAGTATAGAAGGTGTAAGCCTTCTTGTCATCTATGTAGTCATGTCGCCTACTTCAACCATGTACATACCCATGTGCTTTCTGATTTTTTTCATACTCACGCATGCATTGTATTCAAGCTTCCAGATAGTTTCAAGGATTTTGCTACGAAGGGCACTTCGGTGTAAGGTCCTCAGTGCCGACTTTATCACACATTGCCATAGGGAAACCTATCACATGCAATGGAAGATTCTGCTCAAGGTGACGATTTTGGAGAAGCCTGCAAAACATGGGATCATGATATGCCTGTCTGTGACAGGAATTGAGTCGTCGTCTTTGATAACCTTCAGGATCTTCAATTAGTATTCATGCTGACGATCCAGAAAAGTTGAAGTCGCATTTCTTGCATAGAGGGTCAACTAAATTATTCTCCCCAGCCTATTGTCAGAAGCATTAAGTGGCTACTATACAGAATCTTGGTGGGTGTCCCATGCCCTTCGGTTGCCTTCATCCCCAAATCCCGTTACAGTTCACAATCTGAGGCTTGTTGCGTTTGACAATGAAACAATGCCGAAAACCCCTTGTTAAGCAG
This sequence comes from Suillus ampliporus, assembly GCA_016584345.1. Taxonomy (NCBI): domain Eukaryota; kingdom Fungi; phylum Basidiomycota; class Agaricomycetes; order Boletales; family Suillaceae; genus Suillus; species Suillus ampliporus. Next base: position 91,296 of record JABCPV010000170.1, read on the forward strand.
CACAGACACGCATGCCTGGAAAAGTAGAGTCGCGGTTTCGTGTTTGCTTGTTTATGATTGTGGTTATGGTGTTCACAGCAATGCTGTTCATCAGAAAAACCAAGATCGTCGTAGTCAAGGTGGTAGCTACATACGTACCATAGTGTTACATAGGCACCATTTAGGCTACATAGAGGTATATAGCGCTATATACCCTACACCCACGCTACATACACCTACCGGAGTTACAAGTGTGCTACAGGTACCTACAGGAGTTACGAGTTTGCTACATGTAGCTACGAGAGTTAATACTGTGCTACAGGTAGCTACAGTATACTACATAATTTACCGCCGCGCTACCGGGTTCCTACAAGCGCAACCATCGAGTATTTGCAGGTCTACTGAATATAAAATGACACCCTGATTTCTAAATAATTGTAACAGACGCACAAAACATTTCAACGTCGATAAAATCATTAAGATAAAAATCATTAGCCGCTTCATACGCATTCCCACCTATCAACCTCGGGGCCACAGACTCTCCCATCTTCGGTATCAGATGGCACGGCCGCACGATATCATCAACATGAATGACTGCCGCATTGCGGCGAAGTTGGCGGGTTGAGCGCGACACCTGTCGCATCCGAGATGAAGGGTCACGAGCTCTGAAAGGAGTGAACAATTCTACATAAGCTAGGGCTCTTGGGTATTCGCCAAATTGACGAGGGAGAGTGAAGATAGCACGGACTTGACCCACTCGCAAACCTGCAGCAGACTATAATCAGGTTGCCGTCAAACCGAAACCAAATGAAGCTTACCATCTAGAGTACGCAGGTGTGAAGTGCGAGGACCAACCGATATCAACGCCATGTCGAATCGAGCAGGAATACCAGGTTTCCGTCCTGAAGCAAGTTTCTCTGGTGTTGCTCTAACCCGCCTGCACATCGGAACCTCGCTAACTTGAAAAGCAGGTGGTGTCACAACAACGACTTGACAATAGATATCGAAACGGTCGTGATCGCCTGGTATGAGGGTGTTGTCCGGGAGATTCGTGTCAAGGAACGATTGGAGAGCTGGCAGAAAATCAGTTGCACCATGTGCGTGGACCAGATTTTGAACAGATTGGTGTGGATGTGAAGGTGTCTTGGCGAGGATGTGGGTCGCCGCAAATTTATTAGCGGGTGTCGCACGAGTAATGGCAGCCTCTGATTCTTCTGACGTTGAGTCCGATTCTGAATCTGAATCCGATATGGAGTGTGAGCGCGAGTCCATCCCACCTGCAGGCTCTTGCAATAGCCAATCAAGG
>JABCPV010000171.1:0-92036 GCA_016584345.1 Suillus ampliporus
TGGCTTACCTGAGTTCCCATACTCAGTATATATACTGCTGCTGATACTGAAAGGTAAGCTTTCAGTATTCTACCTTTTGGTGTAACGGTCACGTGGGCGGCAGTTGATCTCCTTACATATACTGAAAGCTTAGGGTTTGCAGGAGGTCAGGCGTTCCAACCCGCTCTGGGTCAAATTCCAAGGTTCGCCCTTGGGGTGGCCATATGTACCCTCCCGTTTTCGGATAGAAATTCCCACACAAACCACAGTGCCTCAGCGATTGGGAGCAGGACTGGTGGGGGGAGACAAAGATCTGATAATGTGGGAGGGTGTAAGCATGCTGGCTTACCTGAGTTCCCATACTCAGTATATATACTGCTGCTGATACTGAAAGGTAAGCTTTCAGTATTCTACCTTTTGGTGTAATGGTCACGCGGGCGGCAGTTGATCTCCTTACACTCAGCATGTGGTGAGTAGGAAAGAGGAGCTCAAATATTGCAGCCACAGAGGTGCTGATTGTATTGAAATGGGAAAACTGCACCCCATTTCTGGCATGTAACATATCCCTGAACTTGTTGCAGCAGCTATTAAAGAGCAACTGTGAGTGCAAGCTCTCAGCATTCACCAATAACTCATCAAAGATGACTCCAAGGGACTCTCTGGCAGGCTCAAGGCTCCATTTCACTTTCCACACTGGAGTTCCTTGCTGATAGATGTGGAGGAGAATCATGAAGATGCTGTTGTATGCACATGCCCAATTGGTTGGGGACCAGCTACAGCCTGCACTCAAGCCCAAAGCCTGTTTGGGTACATCGAACGTGGGTGCTGCTGATGCCTCGCCTCATGATCTGCTCGAGGGAGGCCCAGCCATCATGGAAGTGTAGTCTCCTGCAGTCGTGGATGCAGACAATAGAATGGCCTCACATGTCTAGTACTCGATGCTAGCTTTGATTTATAAACGATTTTGTGCCCCATTTCCATCTGATGCAGCTTGGTATTGATCACCACAAAATCCAGTCCATAATACAGCAATCAGTCAAGTATCAGAAAATGTGTTGATCTTCATCACCCAAAAGGCCATTTGGGAGGATGGTGATTGTCACCTTGTCACCTCGTTTTCATCGCCCATGTGGCGGGTGATCCAGCCAGTGGACTTTACTGCATTTTGGTTTCATAGTCATGCTTCAAATATTGTACAAATACTGTGCTCTCGTCCAAATGCCTGTAGTCTTGTAAGTAACAACAAAAAAGGGGGGATTTTCGAACTGCGGCAATAACCAAAGGTAGAGTCGGGGACTGGCGCCCATGCCGCTACAATACAATAGTGCTATGTCTACGAAATCTTTCAAAAAAAACCGTCATCTGATCCAGAACAGCTACACTTACCGAGTGGAGGGGGCCCTTACGGTGCTTATAAATCATATCAAGGAGCTCACAAGTGACTGTGAGTGCTTTCAGAGGGCTCTGAATTTCTGCCTTCGGTCAATCAGGTAAGGAGAATATGTTCAATATGTTAGTATCTAAATTTTTGTTCGTTAGTATGTTGTTGCGCTGGAGAGGCTCACGTTGTGTCGACCAGTCCTTCGACCAAGGTGGAGGGTCAGAGAGTATATTGATACATGTGACGTTCCGGATTTGACGGGCAATGAGATGAGTTTGATTGAGAGTGCTGGGGCAGAGCATCATCAATCATTTTTTGATGCTTCGTCGGATTGGAGGGGTCAGAGATGGATTGATATTTCGAAGTAAGTCGCTGTACTTAATAGCTGCCACTCCTCTTGTGACGGTGCTTCCACAGGTGATAGTGAAATGCATCTGTCTTCTGGGATCTATAACTCATGTGCAAACTTCGTCATCAGAATGCTCGTAAAATCATTGATCATTGATGAACGAAGCTAGAGCTTTCGTGGTTTCGGGCTACAACATTGCCCTGGGCAAGCAGAGTCCAGACCGTGCCAGAGGTCGTGACGTTGGTGAATGTACTCATCCAAGACTGTGCCTATCTTAACGGACCTATTGATGTGAGTGATCCTCCTTTCCCATTTCACCGCTCACGGTATATATCTTCAGGTGCAGGGAACACTTGTGGACACACCGTTTGGCCACCAAGCGGTAATCAGCTTTGTCAAACATCTTCTGTGGCACGACCGCCAATACTGCCGACATATCCGTCCTGTACGTTTGTCAGAAGGACTGCAGCGCACGACTCCACTGACCGCAGCAGGCACTGATGACCCTCCGGTCAGCACAACCCAGGGCCTGGAAGTTGCTTACGCGTCTTCCTATCGCAGCTCTGAGCTGCGGCCGAGGCAGGTATTTCATCGCGTGTGCCGTGGACATGACGGCCTTGCAGATCCACGTTTATCTCATATGTACAGGCGTACTGGATAAGAAGCTGGTGACAAACAACGCCACTTGCGCTATTGGCGATTCCGGGAGATGCGATGCCCGGCACCCTGAGGCCCTGAGTGGAATGTCACTGGGTTATCGAAGTAGGCGGCGTGAGACATACCTTTGAACAAATTAATTCATGCAACTTCGTGCCATTCGTAAACCGACCATGGCTTTCCAGAGTATGATTGGCAGCCACCGTAACAAGATCCGGAGAACATTGCATGGTTATCAGACGTCGCTCTCAGCGTGTTGAACGCCTCCGGTTACACATCAAGCACGGGTTTCGGGTTTGGATTGCTACGGTAGGGTACAATGCGTGATATAAGTTTGCAGGAAGATGATAATGACAAAGATGATAGTGTAGAGGACCAGTGACACATAATAAACAATTATTCCCGATGCAAACCGAGGAACTTCCGTTCGCAAAAATTCGAGACTGACAATAATTGAATAAGATTCAAGTCCGCTTGAGAGTGCAGGAGTTCCTTAGGCGGCAATGTGCTCCAACTCTTTGACGACTTCAGACATGGTTGGGCGATCGTTGGGATCATGAGCCCACATCCGCTCAAGGAGGTCAATAATTTCTGGACACCATTGTTTCCGCAGGCCAGTAATAGGTGGTCTGAATATCTCTCATCAGCTTGTAAAATAATCGGAGTAAGGTACCAATTCACCTCTGGCGTTTGGCTCCAACAACATCGTAAATGGCATGTTCGTTCATTCCCTTGAATAAGACTTAGGAGTGACAAGGAAGAGAGCGGGAATGTACTCACTTCCCAAGGGAACTTCTTATTTGGTATGTGCCATTGGAACATTTCCCAATACACCATAGCGCACGAAAAGACATCGACTTTATGGTTGTATTTGGGATGCGCATGCCAAAGCTCGGGCGCTTGCCAGTTGACAGTACCAACTAGGCTGCGAACCATGGACCGCGTGGACTGTTTGACTTTGGCCAAGCCAAAGTCTGCGATCTTCGCCGTGCCACGAGAAGTAATGAGGATGTTGGATGATTTACAGTCCCTGTGGATGACTGAAGGCTTGCGCATATGGAGGTATTCCAGGCCACGTGCAATGTCCAGCATGATGTGCAACTGCGAGCGACAGATTTATGGGCAAGAAAAAAAGGCATGTCAAGAATACGTACAACTTTTTTGAGCGACGGAGCAGGAACATTGCGAACGTAGTCGAAGAGGTCCCCATTTGAGCACAATTCACTGACAATCATGACAGGTGTCTCGCGCGTGTTCTCCGGTATACTGACACCAAGCTGTAAAAGCACAGCGTAAACCACGTCTGCAAACATTGTCTGGACGGGGATACTCACGAAGCGAACTATATTCGGGTGATCGAACCCACCGAGGAGCTTGAGTTCTTTGATGTCCACTATAGTGCATGTTCATAACGTGATATCCTCATGGATAGAAAGGGTGACATACTTGAATTAAGCTGGTCTCGGAATTCTGCAATGGCGACCCGTCTGCCCTTGAACTTGCCGATGAAAACATCCTTAAAACCCCCACTTCCAATCTTCTCAAGTTTCGTGAGCTTATCGGGTGGAATTTCTCGATCTTCTAAGCCCAGGCTTTCGAGATCCAATTCTAACTCTGGCTCTGCCTGAGTAGGGTTTTCGCCCGATACAGGAGGGGTCCGCGGTTCGTCTTGATGAACTCGCTGTGAGCGCATGAGGACCGGAGGGGTGTTGCTTTGGCTTCGGCTCTTGGTCTTTCGCCGGCCATTAACACGATGACGAGATGTTGATGGTGGACGAATGGTGCCAGTGGAGGAAGGTGAGGAGAATTCGCTTGTTCGTTTGTCTCGCCACTGAAGAAGTGACCGCGCGAGCTGAGGCTTCGTACCAGCAATATCCAGATCCCGAGTCTCGCACATCCGGACAAGGTTATCACGACGCATACGGAGAAGGGTCTTCTTGGTAGCCACCGTGAGATCGCCTGCAAGACACGTGTTAGCAACATAAGAAAGGATAGAAAAAGAAACCAACAGTCATCGCTCTCTATGGCTTCATCAACCTCGTCAGCCTCCTCATCCTCCCCTTCGGCATCGATATCGATATCCTCGGCTTCCAGGTCAATTGACTCATCACCATCTTGCCCCTCATCTTCGCCAGACCCTTCTTCTTCACATTCTTCCCCAACCACCTTCCCATTGCGTAGCTTTCGTGGAGTTGTTGGCACAGGGGACGTACTTTCTTCCACATAGGCATCATCATCTCCGTCTACGTCTCGGCTATCCTCAGACAGCTCCGATTCCTCATCATCCATGCCTGACTCATCCTCGTTCGCCTCCACACCCTCTTCTACCTGATCTTCATCGGCTTCCTCTTCATCATCACCTTCCCCTCCGTCACTTGGGGGAGTGTGTGTCTGTATTCTGCGAGGGCGAAGACGTCTTTTCCCGGGCGTTCCTCGACTTCGCATGGGCGGCGGCGTGGGAGACGGAGATGAGATTAGCTCGTCGACCTCTTCCTCGTCCTCCAGACAATTTTCTGCCTCCTCCTCTTTCGAAGTCTGCCTTCTAACCCTCCCCTGCTTCGGTGTGTCAGAATCTTGATCCTCGCTAACTTCACTACGTTTCTCCCGACTTCGTAATCGACGAGGACTGGGTGAGCCCGATGCAATCTTCTCCTCCAGCTCAGTGAGATCGGTAAGCTCACTCTCCTCGTCCAATGCAGCAGATTCACCGATCTTGACATCTTCACTAAATTCGACTTGTTTGCCCTTGCCCTTGCTCCTGGTGGAGCTGCGAGGAACGACAACCTCGGCGGATACCTTGCGAGCACGCGATCTCGTAGCAGGAGGGGACGGTAACTGATTGGAGGAACTTGGTGTGGGTGAAGATCGGCTAGATGTAGACCTAGTTGCCCGTCGTCTGAGTGAAACATGAGCACACCGAGCTCATTTTGAATAATTTAACTCACGTCGGGGCGAGTGCACCATTGGCCTTAGAGGCAACATATAACTCGTCGGGGTATGAGTGACTGGCGTTAATATGACTGAGAGACAAGCTGCGTGTCTTCAAGAAACGTGAATTCGCCTGGTTTGTAGCCAAGTGAACTGTAGCACGACGCCGCAGACCCGAGGGAAGTCGATATTTTGTTCCAATGTCAGTTTCCTCACCACCTCCGGCATTTCCATCGTCCGAGGAATAATCACTCGCGTCCCGCCCGGGAGGAGAAGAGGGAGGTAATGACACAATATCGTCTCGCGCTGCAATAATTGCTTGTGCAAGCTCCAGCTTTGTAAGGTTGTAAACATCATCCGATAGACCCGCTGCAGTGTACAACTGAAGGAGTTCATCTTTCCGACGACGTTTAAGCTGGCCCAAGGATGCTTCATTTATAAGAAACTCGTCGGCTTATAGTAAGTAAAATCAGCACATCGAAAGATTATAATGTGCAAGTACTTACACGCTTCTTCATCGCAGTCGATCTCAGATGTATCCGACATGGCCCATCCACCAGGAACATCAACTTCCATTTCACTCAGCTCCTCTTCTTCGCTAGAAGAATCCCGAAGTGGTGCAGTTTTTTGTCTCTTCAGTTTTGGGGCCCCACGCGCGGTCCGACCGCCAGTTTGGGTATTTTCATTAACCGACGCGACGCGCTTTCTCTTCGAACCAATAGGAACGTCAAGGTTCTGGCCTACATCTCGGGTGCTATTTTTCATCAAAAGGTACTGACGAGATGGCAGACGTCGCAGATTGGGTTGCAATGTAGCCAGGATGGGACGCGAAGCAACTGTATCTGAAGATGATGGAGGAGACGCGCCTACCACGTGGGAATTAGCTGTGGAACGCTGGAATCTATTCACAAAAGCAAGAGCGCGTTTTGCAGCGGATGTATGGCGGAGCGAATACTGTCTGCGCGCCAGACTGTTGCTGTTTGGGACTCTATATGGTGAACGGCGTTGAGCCATATCCAGGGGAACGATAACCAGTCTATTGCAGTTCTTGTCACCAACCCGTTAGAGGAGGTCGATGAGATGTACGAAGATCCAGTTTGTTTAAGGAATTAAGGTGTAAGTCCGAGTGGAAATAATCAAAGGACCTTCCGGTCGTTCCGTCGTCGCCGTCGTCGTCCGTGTTGAAGTCACTGCAAGATGGTTTGACACGGTTTCAACCTTGCCACAATGTAAACAGTAACAAATAGAATCGGTGGCGTGAGCCATTATCTTGTCAGGTGACTTGGTAGCGTAAGCACAGGACTCAACGGAAAATTTGTTAACTCAATGACTTGTTTCCGAGCCAGTGGACTAGTCATATGATGTTCTGCTTGCACTGACATATTGCGAGAGAATGTGGTGCGGCGTAGCGGATAGAACCCGCGCATGCAACTGCGTAGGAGTTAGCCCGAAATACTATAAATGGCGACTACCGACCCGGACAGCCGATCAAAGGGACAGCTCGATTCGTCTTCCAGTGACCTCCCTATGACCGCCACATACTTGCTTATATTAAATTCCGCTGTTCTCGAGGTCATATTTTCGCTCGCCACTTTTCTCTACATTTACGCCGCCGCGCCAACAGGATGCTCCTCAAATTTTCAAAGTCGGATATCCTAAATTCGCCTCTTGTCTATCCTGAGACGGGTGCTCTTGGCTACACCATCCTTACCAGGTCCCACTTTATTTGTGGCAGTGATAAGGATTCAGACACGGAGAGCGAAGATGAAAGTGGGGAGACTCGTAGGACGATGATATTCAATAAACTAGGGGAGATCATCGCTGAGATTGGATGGAAGGGCAAGCAGCCGATAGAGATTGTCATCGGCCAGGAAAAAATCATCGGAGCGAAAGGGATGTTTGGGTGCTCCAGCGCCATACTGTCGTACGTTCCCCTTATCCACCTTCTTATCTGCAGCACATGTTCTCAACACCACAAAGTCGCAATGTCCTCGGTATACCCACGCGCTTCGACACAGAGTACTTCTGGATGGCAGCACCAGATGGGCTAACAGTTTGTGGCTTTCCTTAATCCTTAGAATCAAGACTGAGCATGGCGCAGCTTCTTGACTACGATTCAAATGAGACAAAAGGTTCTTTCCACGCCAGTAGTATGCGTGTAGGCGAACGTTTCATCGCCGCTCCAATACCCAGTCTCGGTCATGATTATCTAGAGTTTGAACCTCACCCCCTCGTGTCAACAGAAGAACTCCTCGGTACATCTTCCGTACTCCTTTTTGGCATCATTATCTGACACACTCTCTGAAGTGACATTCATCCTGATGGAGGTACTCCGCCGAAGTCGCTTTAATCTCCATACAGATTCATCAGATCGTTCGAAACTCTGGCGGAGTACACCGCTCGCCAATTGGGGTCGACGATTACGACGTAGATCTATCTGATCTTGATCATGATTTAGATGGTTCATCGCTTTTCTGTTACATCTCTGTGTTGTCTTCCTTGCATCTCTTGACACCGCTGTATATTCATGCTCTGCTTGTCCTTGCTCTCGCTAACGTCGCTCATTCGTGTGTAGCTCTATCAGTCCTATCTCATTTCGTTCGATCTCGTGTATTACTACTCCCCTGTGTTTTTCGCCCTTTCAGTATGATACAGTACTGGCGCTGAGGAGCATACGTTCCATCAGCATGAGACCCAGGTACCGTATCTATACCTGATAGGCTTGTCGCTCATTATCGTAACAATCCTCTTGTGTATTTAGCTCTGTCAATATGAGCATTGAGAACTCGACGCGTCTCGTCTCTTCACGTAACTGTGCTAGACATGCATTCGCTCAACTTCCAAGGCATGGGATTGGGAACGGACGTCGCGCCGATATCTCCTTGTCTGTTTTTGGCTCATCCTTTGCAATCACCAATGAGGGAATAAAGAAATAGATATAAATGGTGAGCTTCTAATTCTCTACCGTCCCGTAATTATGACACCACAGACAGTGATTTTAGAGGCCAGTTCCTTGGAACTACTCACTGGAAAAGGTCAGCAAGAGAAACAACTCAGGAAGAGGCATTTACAGATCAAATGACGAATACGATAATCGCAGACGGGGAAGCGGCCGTGTAACAGATCATCTGGCTTTTGATGCCACTGAGTACTGAGTACTGAGTCCTTGTGTTGTGAGGACGCCACTGATCATAACCCTTGTAATCGTAGTACATCATGAGCATCGCACTATAAATGTGAACGCCGCGAGATGATCGGATCTCTTTCAAGTTTCATTACGTGAGTACTATATACACAGTACAGAGAACCTCGAGGCATGCATCTCGATAAATCGATAGGAAACATGTACTACGCCCCTCGCTTGCAATGACGGGCAGTTTCATGCGCATTCCCAATGTCCCATAATAAAGAAGGGAACAACTGGGGCTCTCCGGTTGTCTCCCTTCTATTTGGTCTGCCTAGGGGAGACCAAAACAACAGCATGAACCGTAGTATATGATCGGGTTCGCGCCGCGATTATATCCTCCTCTTTATTTTGCTGATACTGAAATGAATATAAGTGGTGACACTGGTGAGCTTCTTATTATTTACCGTAACTAAGCAATGTGCTACTCATCCAGACCAAATCTGAAACATCCAGTGTAACGTGCACACAGGTGCACACCTGCAGCTTCTCTGTGCACACGCGGTGGCAGCCTTTCTTTTGGTCATGACACTAAGGCTTTCGATAAGCTTCAAGATAATGCAGAATTCAATAGAAAGCCACTATCTCTGCGATTGCATCTGCACGTCCCCGATAGTGCAGGCCAATGGATAAAGACTGCGGCATATATGTCTCCGTACAAATTTGTCGCATCTAATCTAGCCTTCTATCTATTTTTGTCTTGAATATTACTCGTACACATTCGAGAGCGTGTACATCTTTGTGGTGGACACAGGCTTCAGTGATCCCTCGCCATAAATCTTCTCCATCTCGTACATCGTCGAGGAGGAAGGCGGACCAGCGTCGGCCGTAGCGCCCGAGGTCGGCACTGGAGCCTCGACGGCAACCACACCAGGCTTCCCTGCCTTACTAGCCAGGTTAGCCGCTCGCCCGTCGGGAATCCGGATGAACTCGAGTTTCCCATCCTCCGCAGTACCATCAAAGATGAAATAACCCTTCCTCTCAAACTGAATGATGTCCCCTTTAGTGAGTGTGTTTACGTTCGCATCTGCGAATGCCTCCTCCCGGAACTCGCTTACGGGCGTGACGAAATCCTTGACGTCGTCCGTCTCCTCGAGCTTCTTCTTCGTGATCAGGTAGTCGTAGTCAAGCAGCGTTACGTCGACTAGGGGGTAATCCTTAGAAGGCTGTGCAAGCCAAGTAATCTTTTTCTTCGTCTTCCGGAAATCACCCTCGAGGTGGAGGTCCATCGTGAGGGAAGTGACATCGCCCGAGGGGCCCGTGGTCTTAGATCGGACAATCGCGTTACCCCAGTCCATCAAGGTTATCTGATGCGATCACTACGGATGAGACTTGTCACTCGACTATCGTTGGCATGACATACCTCTTCCTGATCCTCGAAGGAAACGGCGTCTTCCTGCTCAACAAGGATGGTAGAAGTATATAAAGTCTTCTTCTCGCCAACATCTGGATTTTTCTTATGGAGTGGTAGGGTCTTCACCTCGGGCGCAGGGGGACCACCATTGATGGTTACAGAGACGCTAGAAACGACTGCGTCAGCATGTGGACAGGTGTTCCGTGTTTCTGACGACGGCACCTCTTCTCTTTGACAATGGCCCAGAACCGCGGAGCGACAGGATCGATTACTTTCTTATTGATGGCCCAAATCGAATCCCACTCAAGCGATACAATTGCTTGCGAAGGCCCCTGAGCTAACATGAACTGCGACAACGCATCTACGGTCAGTCCACGCCTACGGATACCTGCCACAGTTGCATCAACAAAAGCCTTGTGCTCGACTTGAAAGGATAACTAACCCCGAATGGTAGGGAATCGTGGGTCATCCCAGCCCTTGACTATTCCGCTGTCCACAAACCAATGCAACTTCCGTTTGGAGAGAAGTGTATAGATGAAATTGAGACGACTGGGGATGCGTCAGTGGTTTCAAATGCAAAATTGATGAAAAGGATTGACCTGAAGTCCCAGATGTCAACACCACGTATGCCGAGGGCTTTTATCATCCATTGATACTGTGCATTTCTCTCGCGGTATTCGTTCGTTCTTAGTGCATGCGTAACTCCCTCAAGTGAGTCCACGATTGGGCACGCAAAGTCGTAGGTGGGGTATATTTTCCACGCATCTCTGTAATATGGATCAATATTCAGTGCAAATGGAAGTAGATGGCTTCATACCCAGTTCGGTGATGAGGGATTAAGTTGCATCGATAAATGACAGGGTCGCGAAGAGCTTTGTTCTGACTGTCTACGCTAATTTTCGCGCGCACACACCATCTCACACCCTCTGGAGATCCGGTCTTCATCTCCTCAAAGTGCCTCAGGTTGTCCTCGACTGAGTCATCTCGGTGAGCAGATGCGATCCCTTGGCCTCGTTCCTCGCGCATCTAAAGGCCCCGTCGGTATTCATGCATGATTCCTAAACTTAAATCCCGCACCTGTGCTTGCTCGGTATCATCGGCGTAAGCTTTGCCACTCTTGATGATTTGAATGGCCAATTCATAGATCTGGTCAAAGTAATCTGATGTGTGCGATATTTTATCTCCGCGGATGTTCAGAAGTTCCAAATCTTGCAATATGGTCTCCTCGAACTCAGCCTAGGCAGTTTGATTTAGACCTGTGTGCTCGCGAACAAAACAGTGGGCTTACCCGCTCCTTCGTGGGGTTCGTATCATCAAAACGAATGATCATCTTCCCATTGTACATTTTTGCGAAATACTGGTTCAGCATCGCAGCCTTTGCATGGCCAATGTGTAGGTACCCAGAGGGTTCGGGCGGGAAACGAGTGACAACCTGACCTTCCTTTGCGTTTTGGAGGCCAAGAGCGAAACCTGCTGCCGTTTTATTCGATCGGGCTTTATTGGCTTTTGCTGTTGTGAGACTCGCGAGCGCAGCTTGAGTGGACTCGAGACTCTCGATGTGAGACATCCACCGAAGAAGGTGGACATACTGCTGCCCATTCTTGAGCAATCCAATGAATTTTGGTGCAACTGATGGACGTCAGACGCGACAACACCGACCAAGGCTGATGAAGCTACCTTTGATTGAACCCCAGATGATGAAATCGGCTGCGGTGATGTCATGGCCGACGAGAATGTGCGGTATGCGAGATGGTTATCTAACGAATCGAGAGCAGCAAGGATATCCGGGAATTGCCGTCAAGGTCGGCAAGGTCTTCGCGAGAGTGAAATACGCGGCGGTCTGTAAGTGATTCAGTTAAGATTGAGCAAGTTATAACAGGATTCACTATACCTTCGCGCTGTCTCCAGCGAGTCCTCCTGCGTTGGCTAGAACGGCTACGATCTCATCCTCCGCAGAGAGCTGTGATCCGTCGAAATCTAGAGTGACGCCATCTACCGATTCGTCGTAGTTGAGGTCTGCTTTCTGCGTGTATGTCGCGATGGCGATCGTAGCATAAGGAAATGGTGAAGTTTTTGTTGAAAGCGTTATAGACATGATCGTTCAGTTCAGAGGAAGTAGTAGTGACTCACTAGCTTTTACCAATAAGCACAAATACTAATCTTATCTACATCTACACAATGATCTACAAACGATCAGATAGGATAAGATCTTAATCCGTCTACGCTGGCAGGGTAGATAAAAGGTCAAGCACTTCGGCACGACGCTACTTTGTCACTCAGTACTATACATATGCAATTTTTTTGCAATCAACCGCGTTGGATCATTGAGTCGTAGTATGAAAACTTGTGCCAGCACTAACTCCAAGGCTGGGTTACAGCACCGCCGTCTTGAGCGCATCAAAGGCTGTCACGGGTCAGTCTCATGATCCAGTCTCCCTTCTGACGATGTTCCCAACTGGAGATGGTAAGAGACCTTTGCCTTGTTCCAGGAATCCTGGAACGTTCAATACGTTTGCAAATTGCAATTGCCGTTTAAAGGGTCGTGATTTGAAGTCGCAATTTATTCGTGAATGGAATAAAAGTCGTTGGAGTAAAATGACTCGACTACACCAGCCCTAGCCCTTCTTCGTTCTGTCCCCAATCTTCCTGCAAATAGTTTTGTCTTTCATCAAGTTCGCCCATCATGCCTTGCATGCTGTTCGTCCTCTCTAATTAGTTCGAGCGCCCTCCACTAATCACGTCCTGTAGCATCGATCCTTCTCAAAAGTACAGGCCATACGTCCCACTGAAGCTCGACAATCGACAATGGCCGACCAAGACTTTCACCAAGGCTCCCATATGGCTGTCTACAGATCTTCGTGACGGAAACCAGGCCTTGGCATGCCCAATGACTGCAGATCAAAAACTCACCTTCTTTCGTTTGCTGGTGAAATGTGGTTTCAAGGAAATCGAAATCTCCTACCCTTCTGCTAGCGACACAGATTTCTCATTCGTCCGTTATTTGATCGAAAATAACGAGATACCGGATGATGTATGGATCCAAGTCAGTACTCTTATAAAATCGATTTGTTACGTCTGCTGAGGTTCGGATTCTAGGTTCTGACGCCAGCTCGCGAGGACCTCATTCGAAGGTCGTTCGAAGCCGTCGTTGGTGCTAAGCATGTCATTTTACACATGTATAATGCGCTTTGTCCCATGTTCCGAGATGTCGTTTTCCGTAACTCGAAGGCGCAGACGGTTGAATTAGCCACCAGACATTCCAAACTCGTCAGCGAGCTTGCTGATCAGTACGCTGCATCACACGGGATGAAATTCCGTTACGAGTACAGCCCGGAGACATTTACCCAGACAGAATTAGAGTTTTCTCTCGAGGTCTGTGAGGCTGTCAAGGTAGCATGGGGCAAGGCTGGGCCCGGCATCGACCGCATCATCTTCAACCTTCCTGCAACTGTAGAAGTTGCTCCTCCTAATCACTATGCTGATCAAGTAAGCGCTTTTGTCAAAGTTTTCATCGTATCCGTTAACCATGCTCAAAGGTCGAATACTTTGCCGCCCATATATCTGAGCGAGAAAATGTCATCATCAGTTTGCACCCGCATAATGACCGAGGTGCGTCATGGACACAGTCGATCATGGATGTGTGTTGACTATTTATGAAGGCACTGCTATCGCGGCTGCCGAGCTCGCAGTCCTTGGTGGCGCTGATCGAGTGGAAGGCTGTTTGTTTGGCAACGGGGAACGTACAGGAAATGTCGATCTTGTTACCCTAGCGTTGAACTTGTACACACAAGGAATCACTCCCAACCTCGACTTCAGCGATATCCAGGAAGTCATCGACATTGTGACCTCCTGCAATGACCTCCCTGTACACCCAAGACACCCTTACGCTGGCGAACTCGTATTCACAGCCTTCTCTGGTTCGCACCAGGACGCCATCAAGAAAGGTTTCGAAGCACAGGCTATCCGTCACACAAAGAATGCTGAAAACGGCGAGCTCCAGATGTGGGACATGCCGTATATGCCGTTGGACCCCGCCGACCTCGGATGCAGCTACGAGGCTGTCATTCGTGTCAACGCGCAGTCCGGAAAGGGAGGCATTGCATACCTTGTCAAGCAACACCTGCACCTCGACCTTCCACGCAAGATGCAAATCGCGTTCTACAAGGTCATTCAGCTCATATCAGATCGTGAGGCACGCGAAGTCACCGTCGAAGACATCACGACTGCATTCCGCGAGACTTACCACTTCGGTGGATCGAAGTATGAAGGCAGACTGACGCTCAAGTCATTCCGTATTACGTCTGAGCCCTCACTTGATCCCACTGACGACGGTGAGCCTTCTGACGAGCGTCGTCGCTTCGATGGTACTATGTCGGTGGATGGCGTGCTGCGTGTCATTCGTGGAGATGGCAATGGTCCAATCTCTGCTCTTCTTGATGCTCTGCACTCTCATTTGGAGATCGACATGACCCTCCGCGAGTACACGGAGCACGCAGTTAGCGAGGGACAAGCTTCCAAGGCAGCCTCATACATCGAACTCGTCGCTACCACCGACGACGTCAAGGAGACTCGCAAAGCATCTGAGTCATGGTGGGGTGTTGGACTCGATTCTGACATTTCCGCTTCTAGTCTGCACGCCGTGTTGAGTGCAGTCAACGGTGCCATTGGAGACCGTGTCCTACCTGAGCTCAAGCTTAGTGTCGGTTTCGATGCCACCTCTGGCCAATCGGACGTTGCCGACGCCATCATCAATACCCTGGGTTTGCAGCTTCCTCGCAGATTGCAAACCTCCTTCTTCGAAGTCGTGCAGCGCGCTGCGTCAGACGGCAAGATTTCGTATGAAGATCTTGCCCGTCTCTTCCAGGAGACATACGGCTACGAGGTCGAAGACAAGGGCAGGTTTTCTCTGGGTGACCACCGCTTCGAGCGCGTTGAAGGTGGCCTCCTGTTCAAGGGTGAGATCGAGATCGACGGTGTGGTGTGCGAGGTCGCTGGTGAGGGTAACGGTCCTTTGTCCGCAGCC
The DNA here is from genome assembly GCA_016584345.1 of Suillus ampliporus. NCBI lineage: Eukaryota > Fungi > Basidiomycota > Agaricomycetes > Boletales > Suillaceae > Suillus > Suillus ampliporus. The sequence continues at coordinate 14,856 of JABCPV010000171.1, forward strand.
ATTGCTGCGTTGCACTCGCAAGTTGAGGGCACTCTTTCCTGCCGGGAGTATTCAGAGCACTCCGTGGGAGAGGGGTCAGAAGTGAAAGCCGTCTCCTTCGTGGAGCTCCTGCATGAGCTGCCAGGAAGGGCCAAAAAAGAAGCTGCCTGGGGATTGGGCAGCGACACCGACATCACTGCATCTGGTATCAGGGCTGTGTTGAGAGCAGCTAGCAGGCTGGATGTAGTTGTGAAAAAGGCATAAGCTGCTGTTCGGCGCGGAGAAGTCATTTATATAGGTATCAATGTATTACCCAGATGTATAATATCTAACTTGGATGAGGAGTGGTAGTTCGCCAGCACATGGTCACAGTGTCACGCCACTGTTTCTGAGTGTCTGTGTGACAAAGGAAAGCTAACGCGTCCTGCCTGGCAGTACCAACGCCGACGACACCAATCCTGCCATATTCTGTTCATGAGCTCAGCTTGAACAACTGAAAGCCGCAATTTGCAGGTGATCAGTCCTTTTTCGAATGTCGTCTCCACCCTCAACTCGCCCCTCAACGTCTTCCAGAGCAAATAATTTATATGGCTCCCAGTCCATATACCCTCCCGGTGGCCTCATGATGTCCAGTTCACGTCCCTTCCTCAACATGCTGAATCCAATGGGCCGTACACACCAAGGTTATGTCCAAGCAAACCAATTGCTCGTCGAGGAAAACGAAAACGAAGCAGCAGATGAAGACCTAGAAGCAGGCCACGCGACCAGAGGGATCCTGTCCAAGAGCACCAAGTCACACGGAAGGCACAGAGTCTCGTGGGATGGAGAGAGCTCAGAGATGAACATGCTACGCCCTAACATACGAAAGGAGGACAGGACATACGAGCAGGACATTTCGGATGACGATGTCCCTCAACGCTTCATGATAGAGGATTCGACATTGTCTGGTCGCCCCTCTAAGGGCAAGGGCCGCTCACAACCACTGTATTCCACACCCTCACGATCTCTTCCACATGCTACGGCATCAATGCTCCCTCCAGATACTCAACCCACGCTTTCAATACCTCCTAGACCATCAGAAGTAGATGTTGATGAACCTCCGCAGACACCACCGCCACAGCGACGGTCGCAGACATCACCCAAGCCTATGCGTGGGTTGGACGACTACGAACGTGCGCTTTGGAACTGGGTCAACGTCTATAACCTGGACGCATTTCTGCAGGAGGTGTATTTGTACTATGAGGGCAAAGGGATCTATTCCATAGCGTTGGCACGAGGACTAAATCTCCTGTCGGTGGCTTTTTATGCGTTACCGAACTAAATTGCTGACTGTTGATGCGCAGCACAGTAGGATTCGTAATTGGGTTTTCAACATTCCTACTTGGGTGTGTTGACTACAGCCGCATTCGTGAGGTTGAAGTTAGTCGGTTATCGGACGTGGTAGTCGACCGCTGCGTATCAAAGTGCGATTGTCACCAAACAGTTACAGTTGCACATACTGACGCGCATGACATTATAGGTTTTCTGGATTCACACTGCTATTCTTCCTGCTTTTCGCTGCTTTCTATGTCTGGCAAATTATATCTTTTGTCTTCGAGGTCATGCGCTTGGTAGACATGTATAAATTCTACACCTACCTTCTACGCGTCCCAGACGTACGTACACGTCAGTTTTCATCATTTCCCTGGTACTCATATGAAGCGCTCGTAGGCTGATATCTCGACCATCGCCTGGCCCGAAATCGTGCGCAGAATAGGCGCAATACGAGAAGAAAACCCTATAACGGCCATATCCTCAGCGCATGGCACTAATGCTGCAACGCCAGCAACTGCTACTCTTGACGCGCATGACGTCGCGAATCGTATCATGCGGCAAGAGAATTACCTCATCGCACTGTTTAACAAGGACTTGCTTGATCTTCGTGTGCCGCTTCCTCTTAAACTCAAACAGCTGTCGAGGACAAGTGACGATGGAAAGGGGCGGACGCTGACGAGGGTGTTGGAGTGGAATTTGCGGTTCTGTTTGATGGAGTACCTGTTCGACCCACAAGGACGCGTCAGGAAGGTGTTCTTGAAGACGAAGAACAGAGCCGTCTTAATTGATGGGTACGCCTTTCCTCAACTCAACCTAAGGAATTTCACGCTCATTTAGAATAGGCTTCGTCGACGCCTCATTTTTATGGGTATCTTGAACGCTATATTTGCACCATTTATCGTCCTCTACATGATGATGTATTCATTCTTCCGCTATTTCGATGTGCGTTACTCTTACTGTAACATGCAATGTTGCTGAACATCCAACAGGAATACCACAAAAACCCGTCATCGATCGGTGGTCGGCGCTATACACCCTTTGCACAGTGGAAGTTTCGCGAGTTTAACGAACTCTCACATCTCTTCACGCGGCGGCTGGATGAGTCATATCCCCTGGCGAACATGTACATCGGGCAATTTCCCAATGAGAAGATGACCATCATCATGCGGTTCGTTCATGCCTTGTTTGTTTCATCGATCGCACTGAGATCACTTGTTTAGTTTCGTGGCTTTCATTGCCGGATCCTTCGCAGCGGTGCTTGTGCTCGCGTCTGTTATCGATCCCGAATTATTGCACTTTGAGGTCACGCTGCATAGGACTGTCTTCTTCTATATTGGTGTCTTCGGATCCGTGCTTGCCGTTGCGAGAGGGATGATACCGGAGGATAACAGGGTGTTTGATCCTGAGCTGCTCATGACAGAGGTCATCCAATATACACATTACATGCCAGATGAATGGAAGGATGAACTACATTCTAAGAAGGTTAGTCCTGGTTTTCCATCGTCGAATATAACTTTTGATATTGATTCCCAACAGGTTCACCAAGAATTTGGAGAGCTTTTCGCGATGAAAATACCCGTTTTCGCACAGGAGATTGTTTCGGTCTTGACGACACCGTTCATACTTTGGTTTTCGTTGCCACCATGTGCGCCTGCTATCGTTGACTTTTTCCATGACTTCACTGTCTGGGTACCTGGGAGAGGGTATATATGCAGCTTTGCTGAGTTTGACTTCAAGAGACATGGCAATGTGAAGGTGACACAACCGATTCAGGTCGTGGTTTACATCTGCTAACTGTTGGATAGTTCGGAGCCCCTTCGCAGAACCAAGACGAGCGTATGATGTCGCGAGAGGGCAAGATGGAGAAAAGTTTTTTGAACTTCAAGGTTTGTGACTCCAACTGCAGACAGTCTGTATCTAACGATTGCTATACAGGCAGCAAACCCGGACTGGAACCCATCAGATCCCTCCGGTTCCCTGTATCTCAGTCCGCATAGCTGACCTCAGTGCGCGGCGCAGACTTTCCACGTCAAGAACAGCACTAGACAATACCATCCTTCTGAACGATGGCAAGAAGGACCCCGCAGACCGTGCTCAAGAATACGATCCGCGCTCTCAGGCAAAGTCAACATGTCGCCCTCCGGCGGAGACTCCAGCTAGGTGGGGGTAGCATCGTCGGGGCCGGAGGCGGCGTTTCCTCGTCGACTATATGGCAGTCGGCTATTGGCTCGAACTCAGCTATGGGCATGGCACAGACCGCAGGTGCTGGGCGACTCGCAGGGAAGTATTGCACCTCCGCCGCCGCCGATACGGGATGAGGATAGGAATGCGGATGGTGGTGTGGGTAGTGGATTGGGTGATTCGTACGTTGATGGGGACACTCAGGGCAAGAAGCCGTACGAGTCACAGCAGGAAGGGATCAATGACGAAGAGGAGTTGGAGGACGGTGGGGTGCTCGGGCTGCTGGCGCAGATATATGCTGCGAAGGGCACTAAACATGTTCCTGTTATCTGAGGACTGCATACATGATTTCTATTATATCATATAATGTTTTATATCTTTCACATTGACTTTTCCCGGCGTGGCATGCTCGCGCATATCACATGCAAATTGTTGTCTGGCGTCAGCTCTGCCTCATGTGGGGGATCCAGTAGGTTTCGCTCCCATCCATGGGATAAGTACTGCAAAATATATTTCCTTCGACTTAAGAGAGATCTACAGATCTAGCTACTTTGGTCGTTCTCCGTGCTGGCTCTCGCTGGGCGTAAGATATCAGTTACATCCAGAGTTGCCGCGTTATAGGGTCATGCGATATATGTCTGGGACGCATCACGTCAAGTATGAAATCACGTATGTTATACAGATGGTGCAAAAGTATGAACCGAAGAAAAAACATACATTATTACCCGCCTGACCGACCTGATTAACAGCGAGGACTCAAGATGCAGGTTGCTCTGTCCCTCGCTAGGATCTCTTCTACACGTCTCACCTTTTTGTCGTTGCCCTCACCTACGGGGGTGTCACGATCTACGCGTGTACCAATGCGGATGTCGGTGGCGACTCGAGGGCCACCTTTGGCGTGCACCGCAGCATGACAATCATGTATGGCTTTGGACACTTCGCTCCAAGGCCCCTCTGATAATCACGTTCAGCAAAAAAGCAAAGGTCGGGCACATCTTGCTACTAACCAAGATTAGTTCCGTATCCGCTGAGACCACGTATCGTTATCAGAATTTCAATATATAAATAAACGACTCGGATCTTACTGCATCTAAAAGCAAGATGGGTGAGGCTGGGCCTGACAGCACACGCACATACTCACCTTAAACGTCAGTCCAGATTTTTCCAAGACTCTGTGGCACTCTGCGATGTACTCTGCGACCTAGAGCGTGTTATTTTGGAGTACATCCCCTATTTCTCGTGGACGTACCTGAAGATTCTCCTGTTCCAATGGGGATGAGGCAGAAGTCTGGAAGTCATGGTGAGCTCTCGAGCGATGATATAAATTTTACTGAAAGTTCAAACCTGCGACGGCATAAAGATCGTTGGGCATGTTGGTCGTCATTATTGAAGTCGGAAATACCTCCTTTTTTTCTTTTTGTACAGAGCGGAGAGTGCCGAAGGGGGGCGGCCGAGGGAACGGAAAGGGAATAAATAAATAACGTTTATGGGTTGCGCAGCGACATAAGGATGCCTTCAGCAGCGCTGCAATCAAGAATCAAAGCTTTCGAGGCTCTCGTCGACCAACATCCAACAAAGAAATACAAGGCTGCTCCTCCCTCTAACTTCCTCGAATCACCTATCTCACCCACCACGAACTCATTTCATCCAATTACACCTTTAAAGTCTTTGAGCAGGTCACCATCACCTTCACCTCCAAATCTAGGTCGTAGAACTTCATTAATAGACCTGAAAGACTGGATTGTAGATGATGGTCCACCGTCCAATGCTAGACATCTCAAAGACGCCAACAAACCTACTGTTGCCCGTTTATCCTCAACCCCACTCATTAACTTGGAGTCTCCTCCAAAGTCACGTCCACCACTTCCACCACGCAAACCCTCATACACCTCAACAGACTCTTTAGTTTCCAATATCACTTCCATCTCTGACAGCAGCGCTACTCTACGACCACCAGGCCGCTCAGACTCGCTCACCGTAGAGCACACCTACCCACCAGCTCGCCCCCACGCTTTTGGCTCGGCTCGCGTAGGCCACGCCCCTGCATCTTCCATTTCATCATTTCATTCAGTATCGCTTTCTGATGGAAACGACCTGAAACCAACGAGTCCACGACTCTCCGTACAGCCATCGCTTGCGACAAATGGTGATAACGATAGTAGCGTGGACGGCGACATCGTGAGCATCGCTGACTCATTTGAGAACGTGTCTGTGACTTCGGCGATGAGTCCCACCACCAACGTCCCTTTTGACTGGGGAAAGGTCATTACCAAGGCCAGTGGTTCACCCAGGCCCGAACCTCCAAAACTACCTCAGCGGCCAAGCACAAAACACTTGTCTCCCCCCGTTTCCAGATCAGTGTCAACATCTTCATCGACCACTACTCGTCGACCTCCACCACCACCACCCTCAGTCACACCCACTCATCAATCTTTATCACGTGCTAAACTCCCTTCCTCCCGCACATCACCTGCCTCCACTTCCGCATCTACCTCCGACCGCTCGTCTATCCTAAGTAACGCAACCTCGACCTCCCTGACAAGTATAAGCACCCGAAGTAGCGGGCAACTGACACACAAAGCATCGTTACTCCTACGACCCACGCCAGTCCCTCCCGCCGCCCGCACACGCTATGAAACCTTGTTTGTGGCCACGGTAATCAGTCGACGGAAAGCAGAAAGAGCTGCTAAGAAAGCTAAGCGAAAGTCTCCACCATTATCCCCATCTTCCATAAAGAAGAGCAGGCAAGCTGCTGGGTGGAGAGGGCTTTCAGTCGACCTCATCACCAACCCAGAGAATCATCCTATATTGCCCTTGAAGGAGGCAGATAGTGATGACGACGATGACGTAGATCAAGTCCCAGTGGGACCTGAAGAGAGATTAGGTGGCCGAATAGTAAGACTCGTCTGGAGCGCATCCAAACTTGACCGCGGCAAACTCCGAGATATATGGTATGCGTCCGCAGTTCTTTGACGCACCCCTCGCTCATTCATTCCTCACTACAGGAACGACTGTGATTCACCCTCGACTGGTTTTATTGACCGTGAAGCATTCGTCAAAGGAATGTGGCGAATCGACGAAGAACTCCGGAGAGCCCAGCTAAGTAGACGAACGTCTGCGCTGAGCGCCGCTTCCTCGCAACGCATTCCCCACCGCCCGAAGAATGCAAGCAATCCAAGATTGTTATTGCAATAGTACGACATGCTTCACCTATACCCCCCGCACCTCTTCCATACCCATGGACTATGTAATATGTCACGCGCAACTATATACTATACTCACGATATAATTGCTCGCGCTGGACTAGTACGTGCTCTTTGTGGACTTGTTTGCGGATACCCGCAAGCGGAGTGTGGAGGCTGTATCGGCGGCCTTCACTTTTCCAAGCCTGTATCTTTCATATGATGAACACAGACAAATGCTTCCAGTTGGAATCGTCGAGCGTCTGAATAGCCATGAATTTGGGAAACCCACACGGTGAAAGTTCGGGTCAAATGTGGAGAAGTCCTTGCCAGCAAAATTAATGCTGAACGCAAATCAGGTTACGGCACCGCCAGCACAATGCCAGCGGTTGCAGGGAAACAGAGTGTATTCACACACTGGATCTGCAGATGAATCTCGGATTATCTGCTCAACGTCATTACAATGTTCTTCAAAAGAAGTACATGCCGAGAAACTGAATATATATATCCCTATTTTCACAAGATAGCGCTCAAGCCTGGGGATGATAGGAGTACCTGTTGTGATCAAGTTTCAAATCATTCATTCATCATCACAGATACAACAAAGCAACCCCTCCCGCTCAACTCAACAAATCTTCTACACCCAAACCGCCTGGATATTTCGAGACGTATGAACAGATCGTAAAGAACGTACGAGAAACAAAGTGTGGTCGCTGGTATATCGCTGCGAGATGCGAGGTATCTAAATAAATAAATAAAGATTGTTGTGGTAATACCTGCGCTCAAAACATTAAGGATGGATATCGCAATAATATAATGAGACATACCCTGGCCCGAGCCTGCGGTCCAGCTCACGAACGAACGATATCAAAGTCAAAACCGTCTGCCATCTTGAACCAGACTGCTGGCACGCCTAGCATTGCGCCAGTCTCCCTGGTCAGATGCTACGTATTGATCCAGGCACTCCTGGGGAACCATGCCCTGTTCCCCACACGCCATTGCCACAGAGCGCCCATGCATCGTCATAATGAGCGAGCACACGAATGCGCTCGCCTGCTGTAACCGAGAGCTCATCTGGGAGCGTGGGGATGAACGCGCGCTTGACGACTGCCTCGGAGGCTGTCCGAAACCTGGGCGCAGGAGTTGGAGCAGGGATAGAGGCAGGATATGATTCGGCGCCTGCTGCTGCACGTGCCATGGCAACGACGGCGTCTCCGGGGCTTAGAGATGGAGGTGGTTGGGAATACATGACTGGGTTGTTGTATGAAGCAGGAGGCGGGGCTGGGCCCGCGTACCCCGTGAATGGACTCTGCATCCTCTGGATTGGGGGCTGAGGAGGACTCGCATACACCGACTGTCCATGCGTTTCAAATGGCGACATCGGTGAATTCCTCACCGAAGCAGGCTTTTCAGAGAAGTCCTCAACGGGAGCCGCAGGAAGCGGCTTGGTGTCGTTGAAGACGTTGCCAGCAGGCCACGAGAAGCGGTGCTTCTGCCTGCGGCGGAGATACGTCTTACGAACGATGAATATGAGTAGAGCCAGAGAGACGATTACTGAGGCCGCGATGATACCACCAAGTGCGCCACTAGAGAGACCCTGGCTTGATGCGCTACTGGCAGATGCATTATTGCTATTAGATGTAGTGCTCGGGCTTGGAGTGGTAGTAACGACGACGACAGTTTGAGACGTAGCATTCGAGGAACTAGGGAGTCCCGTCGCAGCGGGGCTGCTCGTGGATGGGGTTGTCGCGGACAGGGATGTTGCGGACGGTGTAGTGAGGCTAGACTGGAGAGAAGCTGAAGACGTCAACGTCTGCGATGAGGTGGAAAGAGATGCAGACGACACTGAAGAAGAAGGCTTGGCTGTCGAGGACGCTGGAGTGGTGGATGTGGTGGATGAAGTAGTGGTTTTGGCGGTAGTCTGGGAGGTGGTGGTGGTAGCGCTTGTGGTGACATCTTTAGCGAAAACGAGAGGAGACGCAAAGGGATTGTTTACAGGCTGGACATGACCCAGCCTCTTTGCATGGCGCACCCGCTCAGCAGGCATGCGTTTAAATTCGGAGTGCATTGTGGATGGTTAGGAGGGCTGAACGATTACAGGTCGTGTTTTTGTAAGGAAAGTGAGTGTAATCCTCGAGGGAGATCGAAGGCTGCCACGATGCTCAACACTGCGACCAAGTCACGAAAGAAAAGAACGAAGATCGAGGCGAGCCAGCAAATAATTGGACCAAGCGCTTCAGGAGGATGGTTACCCCGTCACAACCGGAGACAACCATTTTCCTACATTTGATCAAGTCAGGTCAACTCCTTGTCAACCAACTCCGTCAATAATAGATTTTTCACTTGCATCCCATTTACATAAATCCATTGGTCAATGCAAACTGCCAATAGCATACAGAGCATAAAGACAACAACAGCGATAGAATACAACCAGCGAAACGCCTAGAAATCGGACGCCTTTTCCAGTTGCTGCCGTTTCCGTGACCCACCACTGCAGCCACGCCAAGAATATGTCAGTACATCATCAACAGCAGTGCAAAGCGCCACTCACACGTCGGTATCCAGCCCTCGCTTTTTCCCAGACTTCGCCTCATCCAAAAACTTATCTAGACCGAACACGTCCCCTGTATCCTTCTCAAACTGCACAGGTCCCTCACGAACTTCTTGATCTTCTGCCCCCTCGAACCCAACACGCGCCTTCCCAAGACCGAACCGGTCGTTGTCCAGTGCCTTGCCGATACCTTCATCCGTCCCACCACCAAATGACTCCTCATTACCTTCTGCAATATTACCCCTAGCCTTGTATATCGCTGCCGCCGCCGTTGAGCCGTGGAACAACGGCCGATCATATAAGTTGTAGTTGTCTTCATCTGCAAACGAACCACTGAGCGACTCTTGATTGAATAATCTCGAATCCAGCATGCTCTCTTTCGACATCGTCGGCTTCGCGAGACCGAGCGCGATTTTCTCTGATATATCACGATTTTGTTGCCGGGCAAGCATCTTGGCGCGCTGCTCGGCGCCCATGTTCGACATCCGCATTTCCCGTTCGCGTTCACGACGTTTCTCCGCACGCATTTCGTCGCGAAGCTTCCGAGCTTCCTGTTCTTCTGAATCTTCTGGTTCAGAGTCGGAGGCCGATGATTCAGTGCCGCTGCCATAGCCAGCAAGAGTCGTCGTGACTGCCGCCCGAGATTCCGCTGTTGGTCGAGAAGGTGCAACACCACTCCGCTCTTGACGGGCGCGCTGTGCAAGCATACGGAGATTCTCTTCTTTAGATTCTTTCTCCTTTTGTGCAAGTTTTTGCTGCATGAGTGCACGTTGCCGAACTTCTTCACGGGCATGTCTGTCTGCGACGAACAATGCTTCTGAGAATTTAGCAAAGTTGTCGTTAATGTGAACCTGTAAAATGAGACAAGAAAAATAAAGAACATTAGCCTGAAGTGTAGTGTAATAGTATTACTAACGTCTTGAAGACCCCGACCGTCGGCAGCCAACCGTTTGTCGAGAGGGATAGTGAAACCTTTGTTGTTCTTCCAATTGGATATACACGGTGGGATCATCCACTCCTTCTGCTCCGCCGCTGTAGCCTTCCTCGGTGGACTCCGCAATACAGGAGGGGGTGGGCTGGGTGGTCCCCTGGGAATCTTCTTATGCTTAAACCTCGGCGGCTCCATTGGATCTTCCACAACCTCTGACATCTTAATAATCCGTTGCTTAAGCGCACCGTTGTCCCCTCCATTCTGCTGCCCCGGGGTGTACCGAATGTATGTCGTCTTCCCTTGCGCATCCGGGACGTGCTTTGGTTGTGCAGCTTTTATCTTTCCGGAAACAAGTTGTTCAAGGGCGGCCCGGGTTTTATCCGCAGTGGCTTGAACCTCCTCCTCAGACGGACGCTCCATTGCCCGCTGGTCCTCAGTAAGGTCTTTTCGATGTGCGATAGGAACGAGGTCTTTGAATTGGGACTGGATAAATTTGCCGGAACGCTGGCCTTGGTGGGCGATAGCGTCATAACGAACATTGCCTTCGCTATCGACTTGAAGAGCCAGTGTATTTCCCGCAGCCGTCTACGGGCGTCGGTTTAGTAAACCAGTGCAGAAGCAGGAAAAAAACACTTGCCTTCTTCCGTCCGAGGTCTAATGGATACTGGGCGACATGACATTCGGGATATGAACCACCGTCACCTGGGTAAAAGCTTAGAACACTCGTAATCATGCTCGTGAAGACGCGTACGTACCGAAGTCCCCAGCTTGCAGCGGCTTCCATCCCTGCCGCTGGCCGTATGGCGGTATTGGTGTTCGAATGATCACAGACTGAGATGGAGTAGGCTGGATTACTTCCTCCTCATCGTCGGAAACAGCTGGAGCATATGTCGGTAGTGGGAGTATACTATATATAAATGTCAGCACCATCAAGTATTGTGCATAGACTAACGTACGCAGCGAGAGCAGCCATGGCAGAGATATCGTTTGGTGGACTACTTCTGGACAATCGAAGATGTGTCAAGAGACGTTTGTTTGCCTTTGTTTGTTGAAGCAAGCATTATTTTTTGGTTGTGGACAAACTGTAACACCGTGAAGGACCGACAAGTACTTAGCACGGGCATGAGCTCACAAAATGTCGACTCCCCGCCAAACCCTAGCCAGGCACCTGCGCGCCCAAAGTCCGGCACAAGAGCTGCTCTCGAATACACCGGAATCCCACCATCCTGGTTCGAGAAGCGTCCCAAACTTCCATCCCGCAACTGGCTCATATTCATCTCGGTGACCACCTCTATCGTCTCATACTATGCCTATGACCGCAAAGAGTGCAGACGCATCCGCTCCGAGTATGCCGCACGCGTCGAGCATCTTGCCAAGGACCCACTGGGTACCGCAGACCTCCCGCGCAAGGTCACCGTATACGGCGCGAAATGGCCTGGTGACGAGGACCATGATAAGAGCTTGAGATTCTTCAGGAAGTACGTCAAGGTGCGCACCACGTATTTGGTTTTGAGGCGTGCTCAGCATGTCTGTCTATAGCCAATCCTTGTAGCAGCTGCCGTTGACTATGAGATGGTTTCGGGGCGTCGGAGTGGTGACCTCGCAGACCGTATCGCGAATGAGATTAAGACTCGTCGACGTGTTGATGCCGGTGTCGAGCCTCCATCCCAGAGTCCGGTGCCTTTGCCTAACCAACTGTCTCTTGAGCAAAAGCGCAAGCGAGAACTCGAGGGCGGCACTGTCATTGTCGGCCGGCACACGTTGAAGGAGTTCATGGCGGGGCTCAAACGCGGTTGGACAGAGAGTATGGATCGCGTTGACCGGGAAGACATGCTCGCTCAGGAACTGGCGTTGGATGGCCGGTTTGATGAGCCCGAGGAAACTGTCGTAGATCTCGAGGGAGTGGATGGGGAGCCTTTACCAACCCGTTCGCGCCTTCTACCTTCGAACAACGCGGCGTTATTCTCTCCCTTGCAGATGCCTTCCCCCAGTCTATCAAAGCCCACGCAATCCAATTTAAATCTACCTGCACATTTAGACACACCACCATCGACTATACCAACCTTGCCAACGCTTCTCCTCGTCCCCTTCACAAATCACATCGGCTTCAGACAGGTCCCTCATATGATATGGGGATTTTTTAATGAGCGGCATAAAGTCCGCGCTGGCTCTGAAGCAGCTTGCTCTCTGGTAATGGGCCACGCGCGGCCATTCGCAGCACCAAACACGACAGTTGCTGCTTCAGAAGTCCAGTCGGACGGACGTCAAGGAGGAGATCTTGATTTTGACCTTCCTGCCGAATCCTATTATAATGGGGCTTTTACCCCGTCCGAAACGGAAAAGGCACGCAAAACGTACTACGACGCACTGCCTACAAAGCTAGCGACTGCACGTGCATTAGCACGAGGTACCCGAGCCCCTACGAAGGAGGAAGATAGTCATCCCCCGCCAACAGAAGTAGAGCTGCGTGCGGAACGATTGAAGAAGGAGATGAGATGGCGTGGCGATGAGGCTGGTTGGGAAGTCGTGAAACCCGGTCAGCCTGTGCAATGGGACGAACGATTTACCGACGCCCTGCAGGCTTTCGACGAGCCCCCAACAGACAACGTTGGTTGATACGGGCCTCAGGAGCTGATCGCTGACTGACATCCACTCAATTGGCACCATGCATATAATCTTACAGCCAGTACACGTTACAAACTTTCGACCCATCGCGCACAGCATCTTATTATGATATAATGTCAACTGCACCACTCTCCAACCAGCTTTCAAATTCTGCAAGGACATCAACATCGGCCGCGTTATTGGTTTTCATCTCTCGGTTCGTCTGCTGATGTTCGAAGGCAAGGCTTGAGGTTTGCTTGAAGGAGGGCGGTTGGTTGATGATGTTGAGTTGTACTCCAAATTGTAGCCGGGGATTACTTGAGAACCTTGAGAGACGTTGCGATGTAGCCTGAAGTTCTGCACTAGGACGTGTGATTCCTATGGTCCGAATGTGTGCGCTGGTACTCTCTCCATCCTCACGGGGAGAAGGTGCTGCTGCTGGTTGAGGGTCGGGCAGGATGTCAAAGTAGGACTCGTCAAAGAAGAAGTCATCAGAAGGTTGTTGCTGGGGGACCTCGGATGGTGAATGGACGTCGACGTCAACATCGGAGGGTTCTGCAAGAAAGAGCGACTGGCGATCTGTGGACTGAGCAGGAATCTCACCCTCCTAGAATGATTGGGGTCAGTTGACGAAGCGCATTTTAACAATTTACCTTTGCAATCAGTAGGTCAGAGGGGGAGCCGAAGAGCTTGAGGCCGGATTTGAAGCGTTTCTGATAACGGCCGTCATTCGCTGATTCCCGTCTTGGTGAATAAGGCCTGTAGGGCGTATTACCGGTTTTCAGACGCTTTCGAGGGGGCGAGCTATTGGGAGGTAAAGGCTTGCGAGTAGGAGTCGGGGAGAGAGCTTCGTTGTAGTTGTCGTCTCGAACCTCTGAGTTCGGGTGGTCCGTTTTCGAACGAACACGCTTCCCTTCGCCCAGAAGTTCACAAATGTTCCCAAGTTCGTCGTCGGATTGCGAGTCGCTAAGTATCATGATGTCCTTGGAGGAGGGCGACTGTGAACACTTCAAGGTGGCGAGCTCGATATCGAAATTTGGGGCTCGTTTGCGTTTGCTTGACGAAGGTGCTGGGCGGTCTAGTTTCAGTCGTTGACCTTCAGTGAGCATCAGCCTTCGATTAACATCAGCACCTGTATGAAAGGAGTCAAGCTGCTCAAGAGCTGGATTGCGTTTAGCTGCCTTTCGTCGGTTCGGGATTGGGACGTCGTCAAGCGGCATGGTAACCTGGCTCTTGGAACCAATAGATGACACGTTGAAGGACGAGTCGTCAGCTTTCTTTGAACTCGGCAGATGGACGGGCTTTGTGTCATTGTTCTTTCTTGGGATGCGAGAAGGTTCAGTGAGCCCGTCACGACAACTATGACGCACTTCTTGTCAACAGGAGACTGCAGGATAATTCTAAGCAGAAAGACTTTTGATTTGAAACTCACCAAAAGTGACGGCAAGCAGATTTATCCTTGCAGGTGTGATTGCAGCTGAGATTTCATTTCGATGTTAAGCACGCAGATGGCGATGAAAACAACTCACTCGTATTTCCCATCCGAGCGTTTTTTAGGCTGTGTGTCCTGCATGGGCGTATTGACCATCCTTCCCTTCTCTGTAGGGCGTGAAATAGACTGCACTGTCTTCTCTTTGTGTTGCGCTGGTGTACTTCTTTCAAGCGGGCTACGGGGCCGAGTGAGGTCTTTTAGGGGGATATTCAAGTCGTCGTCATCATCATCGGGTCTCATATCCCAAAAGTCAGCAACATCTTCAAGCCCGTCCAGATCCATTTCCTTCGAGAAGTGAGTACATGCAACGCAGTCTGCATTTTGCTTACCAAGGAAGTCAATGGGCGAGTATTAAGGGTTGGGTACTTATTTGTGGGTAAGGAAGGCTTAAAGCTCTCAGTTACGCCGATCCCAGCGATCTTATCCTAATATATGAATTAGCCAATATGTCCGCGATAGGAGAACTTCTGACTTACTGAAGAGATTGAAACGTTGATGGTCTGACTCGGTCTGGTAAGCTGCGCATGGATCACAAATGATTTCCTTTCCCTTAGCGCCTTCGTCCTAAGGTATTGAATTTAGTGACACTCCGCGTTGATGGTATAAAACTCACGATATACGGCGGAAGTCGACGAAAACGAAGTCGGAGGTAATCGTAAGCAGAGTTGTTAAATCGAAACCGCTCCTCTTCTGTTTCTTGGACCCCGTAGAAGCTCTCTTATCCAAGAGAAGGCCACATTCAACGGAGAGTTCAACATCTACTGGTGACTTTCCATCGCTAGGCGAAACCTTCACTTCCGTCAGGACGAGGAAATACTTCGGTAGTTCGTTAGCTGCCACCAAAACTTCAGACCCAAAGGGGGATCTGCGGTTCAGGAGCTAGCCAAAAGTTAGTTTGTTATAGTGTTGCCACGAGGACCTACCTCTTCGAGTCTCAATGGGCTGGTATTAAGCAGCTTGGGAATTGAGGAGATGTGATTCTCGGCCAATATCTGTTCATACTTGTAGCCCGTTTGAAGTAAGTAATTTCAGATCTTTACCTTGATTCTGCAAGACCGAGTGTAAGTAGAGCACATAGAATGGCAGGATGTTCCACTGACGATTTTTCACCGATATGTTCTATTTGTTTCAGGACAATCGGTCTATCTTCCCATGCCTTGGCATGAAGACAACGTACTCTAGACAATTCATTTTAGCCACGTAAGGATCCTGGGTCCCGGCAGACGTACATTTCCAGCCCGTGCTTGACTTGCGCTCCGTTCTTCTTTATTATGGCGACTTCCGCAACCGCTTAGTGTTCGAGTTGACATATAAATACAAGTTTAGAGGAGCAAGTAGCATACCCGTGGCAATCCGGTTGACGTGACGAAAAACCGAGAATGCCTCAAGACATGGTTGACTCTCCCCACTCTTGTATTCCGCGCTATTCAAGGGCAAGCCACCTAAAACCGCCTTCAAAGACGTCATTCGAAACACAGGCAGGTATGAACACGACGAGAGCTACCTGCATAAGCAAGAATATTTTGTCACTCGTGCTTTGAACTTTTTTAACTGCGAACCGAATGTCATTATGGCGCCTCATTTTCTCGTATATCTAGAAATGGTGAACCTCAGCAATAATATTTCTGCTTCACATTCCTTACCTGCTTTTCGCCACTTCGCAATTTGAGGTCAGTCAATCTGCATAGAAAAATCCATCCCGTGAGGCCAACTTGAAAGTAACTGCTAAAACTTACTCCTCTGAAGCGGATATCATCTCAAACTGTCATTATATTTCAATTAAATTATTGCTAATGAAAGATCATGAGCTCACAATCTCGCGTAAAGATGCGGCTGGGGAAAGGTCCAAGATTGCCTTCATCTATTCATCGTCAGGGAGGTGCTGTTAATGGCGCGAAAATCTCACCGTCTGACGACGGATGTAGAACTCCAAGGGCTGTCAGGTTTTATACGACGCAAAGCAGACAGATAACTTTACCTTGCTCATAATATCGCCGAATTCAGTAGAGCTCAGCTCTCCATCGTGTGGGGAATAAGTGATCAACTCAGTTTCCCGTAGCTGCTCGATGCTGTCCATCACGATGTCGTCAACCTTGTCCTGCCAAGACTGGCGGTCATCTTTTCCGATATCGTAGTGCTGTGGATTCTTTTGAATTCGGCGATACAGGAACGAGCGGAGAAGCCACTCCTGTGCTGTCTTGACGTCGGTGATAGTCCCCAAACCGATCTCAGAGTTCAGGTGCTCGGTCAAATTCATGTGCAGACTACTCTCCAGAGGTGTGGTCCCTTGAACAAGATCGCGATATTTGCTCTCGAGTTCAGTTTCACACAAAATGATGGCGACTCCTTCGGTATCTGAGCACAGGATGATCGATGTCAACAGAACAAGCTTGAATGTAAAATTGGGTACCAAATTGTGGGCGACCCTATCATTACAACATCAGAACCAAATGATAAATAGGTGGTGCATTGAGCATTACACGCACCGCTCGTCCCATCATCTGCATGATGTCAAGATCCGAGTACTCTTTAGATTCGCCATTTTGAAATAGTTTGACACCCTTTATGACGACCAGATGTGCGGCTAAAACTCAGCATCAGCATCGATGGGGATAACCAACGGATGTTATCTTACGCAAGTTGACTCCGACCGCTAAAGTCTTTGCATGGTATTAGTGACACTCGTTAGAGGAGAGAAAAGATCCCAATATCACCGATGTAGCCAGAAGAACTCGGAGTACCTTACGAAGATATAAGTCTTCGACGGCTTTCCTGTCGCTGATAGTAAGTCCAGCATGATGCACACCGACTCCCAGAGCTGCCAGAACTGCAAGTGATGAGTACCAGCAACAAATTTTCATGGCGTACAGTGCTCACCAGCGAGATCTTTATCGTGAAATGTCTGATCCATGCTAATCCTTCTATGAATTTCTTATACTTGTTTAATGTCTTATCACGCACTGCAAAGGCCTGCTCCATGGGAGCGGCTGATTCGTCTTCATGGCTTCTTCGTATTCTTTAGCTAATTGCCTGGCGGTCGTGATGGTCCCTGTGGAATGTCTGGTAGGAATAGATGTGACCAGTCATCACGATGTCGTACCTTTTCTTGTCGGACAGAAGACAAGTATTGGTTTGTCAACAGCGTGTTGTTGTAGAACGGAGAATAGGCGGGCATCAAGGGTATGCGCATATGCAAAGTCATTCTGTCCTCTTGACTTGGGAACGCCATAGACAAACCGACTGAGTTTACAGGGTCGATATTCGTCGCCGAACTGTATTCCTCATTAGCGCAAGCTACGCCTAGGACCGAGCGAGCCTCGACTTAATTACCTGAAATATTTGACCAGGATGGTCGGTAGACGCATGGTTGCTCCCGATCCAGCTTGCAACATCTTCAATGTTCGGGACTGTTGCTGATACGAGAAGGAATCTAACATCAGATCCTCTCGCCTTCATGCGAGAGACAACTACTTCTAGGGTGCTGCCGCGAGATTCATTAAGGATGTGGACCTGACCAACTATTGATTGATTTTAAGCAGTATGACAATAGCAATAGACCCACCTCGTCCACAAGAAAAAGTTTGATCTGAGATAATATACGACTATGGTCGTCCCTGAAATGAGTGTGAGGGTAGACTACTTTCACAACAAAAATATTTTACCAATTCCTAGTGAGACTGTCCCACTTCTCGGCCTGAAATAATATAAGAAGTTTCGTCAAGACATCAACAGACCAAGAACGCACCGTAGTAACACTTTGGCGGAAAAAGTTAAGTATCAGAATCCGTCACGCACTACTGATGACCAAGCTTACATGATTCTAGCGTTCTTAGCGTCACCCCAGACACCCTTGCCGAAGACCACAGTGTCGCCCGTAAGCTCACAACCTAACTCGTAGAATGAGGATGTGATAATTTCTGAAATTCAATGCATTACATACTTTGTATCCCGAGACTGCCAAATTTGGAGGTCCATTCCTTGTATTTTTCCGTACAGAGCGCCTCCATTGACATGAAAACGGGCTTAGTGCAGGAGTAAGACAACTCTACCTTGGTTGGGGCGACATAGACGCATTTCGCTGCCTGATTTGTGCCCGAAGGGTCGGTGACCATGCGGATGATGCTCAATTCAAAAAGAACAGTCTTTCCACTTCCAGTGGGCGCTGCACGGTCGCTAAGCCAGAGGCACTTCAAGTAGAGTGATTACCCATACCACTGATAACCTGCACGTGTGTTTAGAGATATATATCAAGTGATGGGAGTTAACGCACCATATTCTCGTTCGAGTGAAGTACCTAAAGACAGTCAAGTCTGAAAATATCTGAACGAACCTTTATAAATCTTACTGCATCAAAACAAATTGACTGAATAGCATTGAAAACACCAAATTTGAACACGCTGCGAAATATATCCGCTATCCCACCAAGTCGAAGTCAAAGTCAGAGACTAAGAAGTAGACAGCGGAAAAAATCCTACGGAGCTCGGAAACAGGGCGCAACCGCACCGTTTGGGGTTTCTGCTGTGCCTGTCCAGCTGACGTATGATTATATGCGGAGGCATGAGTGTCGTAATGAGACCCGAAGTTTTTTATGGTTTTATTCGAGTTTTCAAAGTAATTCTCTCCAGCGTGCTGATGCGGGTGGTCTGTAATGGCTTCCATGTTAACTGCAACGAAGGATCACAATACGAGTGAAAAGACTGACGGATTCCCTGTGGAAAATTATAATGGGCCTGGTTCTGGATCTGTATGCTAGTATAATCGGCAGGGCTCGGGGTGTATTCGGGACTAAAGCTTCCATAATCTTTCCGATGAGTTTGTACAGCACCTGACTGAAATACATGGCTAGTTGGCGGATGGTTTGCAAAGGCGCGAGCTCGGTCGTTCATGCGTTCCGGCGGAGACGGGGAGGAGTCTGAATAAAAGATTGAAATCTTCAAAGGATATTTATGCGCATATACCCACCAAAGTCGTCCTCAGACCTAGCAAAATCATCGTAATGGTTTTGGTAAAGTCTGTGGTGTATTAGTAAGACGTCAGCGCAAGTACTGTCGATTTGAACGTGAAAGGTGTACTGTTGTGGAAGTGATCCCGATGTCTGGTGCATCTGCGACCATCTGCGAGGTTGCATGGCCGCTAGCGATAGATATCAATGTTTGGTGGATAAGATGAAGTAGAGCAACGCGTGACACGTCACGGACGCGACTGCACGTGAGGACAGAAATCAAATCTAGTCACGTCTGTGTCACACAACACTTTGTCGCAATCAACATTGTATCTGATAGGCGTGTTTCTGGAACTCGTTTCTTCTCTGTTCAATACCCTGTAATATTTTCAATGGCTGATCGCCAACTTGCCAGCAAGATTGAGGAGTACATTGAAAAGTGAGCTGCAATGTTTCTTCCGTTCCGATTACGCTCATGCAGCTAATTTGACGTGCAGGATCCACTATTCTGATCGCTACTCTGACGACCTATACGAATATCGTCACGTCATTCTACCAAAACCGCTGCTCAAACTTGTTCCAAAAGAGTTCTTTGACGACAAAGCAGGCACTCTTCGTCTACTATCAGAAGCGGAGTGGAGAGGGATCGGCATTACTCAGAGTCTCGGCTGGGAGCACTATGAAGTACATGGCAAGTTTCACACTTAAATGAAGGCAATGATGTCATCCCTGACAATAAGTAATCATTAATCAGCCCCAGAACCGCATGTCCTCCTTTTTCGCCGTTTGAAGAACTATGCACCTCCCACGCAGCCACAACCTGCTCCGGCTGCGAGACAAGCCAACACGAGGAAAAAGTAGCATGGTGTTCCACTTGGCTCTGGCATTTCGTCCTTTCGGTTGTCTTGTACCGCTTTCTTTGCAGTTTCTCCAGTATTCTCCAGTGCGTTTCTGATACCCTGTATCCATTGTCTGCGGTGGCACTTGCGGGCTTATGTCCGCTGCGAATCTTCCTCTCAACCAATCAAGTAGTCTCACTTCGCACGACGTTCAGGTTTATCGATGAGGCTATGGACGTGCTTGTCCCGTGGTATGCGGCACTTTCGGGTTTCTATATTATTTTGTCCATATTAACTTACTAGCGGCGATGTGACCCAAAACTATTGAATGTCCCAATACTACTTTGGCAACTTGGTGGAATCGGCAGTCCTGTGAATGACGAGATTCCACATTCGAGTTCAAATGCTGCAAGGGACTCTCAAGAACCTTTTGTCACCTAGACTAATTTTCTCAGAATAATTAATGTGCGTGCAGTTTTAAGCACTTTTTCTTCCACAAATGATAAGTGAGCATCGCCTTAATCGTTCAGTATCTGCTAAATCCAGTCAGTCAGCGTTTGGGCATCTTTCGCCTGGGGGTTTGGATCCGTGGATTTTGGTGGAAGGTCTGCCTCCCACTGTGCTAGTCTGTTGACAGTGAATGAGTTTGCCTGAGTACAGGTCAGGGAGTGACATGTCCACATCCAACTGAATAAATCTCTTCTCGCAGATGGCGTAGGAACACTGCGCTCGCATTCTGAATATACACATATTCATTCATAAGTAATTTCCGTGGCCGCAACACGTTCTCGACAGAGCTTCAATGGAGCACTCTATCATAGCATATACATCGTTATTTCTGTTGCGATGCTGTGGAGAGCGTTCGTTGCACTGAGGGGCTGGATATGTGGCGCTCACTCGAGTATCAAGCATCCATCTGCCCCACTTGCTCAGTGCTCATCTATCCTAGCCCACTGCTTGCCTCGTGCCACTATACTTCTCCAGCTTGTTCATGACAGTCTTTTCTTGTTTCCGCATCATCACCCACTGTTCCGCATACATGCTCTCACCAGGCCCGGCGTTGACCTCGAGATGGACGCAAGCCTGAGAGCCCTTTCGTATTCTAAGCCTCAAACAACACTTCCAGATCAGAACCTGCGTGATATGCGATCTCCTAGTCGTGATGACTCGGAACTTGCTTGTATTACGCGGTACTACGCCATCAGCAAGAGTTCAACAATAACTGGCTGCACCGAAGACTTTACTACTCAGATCCGTATTAGTCTCCCGTAGTCAGACCTTGAAGATGGAAGTCAATCGTCCCTTATTTTGACTACATGGCATCGAATCACTGTTGATTCCTTCATTTGACCCCAGTCAACATTCAATTCTCATCGACCACAATCACGAGCAAGACAGCAATCGTTCGATGGACATTCGCACATCGCCCCTTCTCCTGCTATCAACAGCAAATCAGAACCAAAAATGAATGTTGAAAATGACACTACTCGTAGTATACAGTACGGAATAAGTCAGGAAGAAACACGATGCATATGCCTTGGTGAAATGATACAATACAGTAAAAGCAAATGGGGGGGGAATGAGCGGCAGTAGTACCACGTTGCCACCACTAGCACTATGCAGGGCACGCCAGGATCCTTTAAGTCATGAATTTCAATTCTTCAGTTGTGTAGTCTAATGATGGCATGTCGACGAAAGTGGTGAGGAATACTGTGTCCCCCGCGTATTGCCTGTGACTGGCGTGCAAGTCTCTGCTTCGAAGGACTTTGTATAGACATATTACTATAGGTAAAAGATTGCAGACAATAACAGAGAAGGCCATCTAGGCCACCGGCTCAGTCGTGCTTCAAAAATGATTGTGGGAGACTTGCCTCGAGCTGCGCCGTTAAAATCTTGAAGATGGGATCGGCCTGAATGAAAAAGACCGCGTGCACGATACTCAGCAACGTAGTTAGGAGACTACCGGAGAAAACTGAGATGATCAATATCTTCTGGTCCCGTGGAAGCTTGGCTTGATGCAAGATTTGAGCAGGTAAAACCACCAATGTCAGGTCAGACAAGAAGTCCGCTGAAGAGTGATAAATCGACTACGGCATGTATTGCATCTTCTCCTACTTACTGATGACCTGCGCGATACCTACGGATGACGCGAGAGAGCAACTGAGCGGAGCGATGTCTGCCCAGTCGTTATGTCGAGCACAAAACCAGCATTTGTGGACGAGGAAAGCGATAGCAATTGCTGCGAAAGCTGCTGCTGCGCAACATGCGACGATTCGTATTCTTGTGGGCGGCGATAATCTTACAATCGAATATATCATACTCAACCGAGACGACCTTTATCCATAATAATTGAAAGTCTTTATGTAATGGAGTGGATAACGCACCAAAGACCTATGGTGTAATTAATCATTAGAAGCCAGTATGCTATAACGGGGCCATCCTGTGGCTTTGAGTCTGACCAGAATGGCAAACGGCTATAAGAGACGGAACAGCACGAATTACAGGCGACATACCGATCGGTGGCTCAGAAAAAATCCAGACCGAAACTACGCTGGTGATGATGGCTGCGAGCGCAATGGCCGCCCATAAATCCTCCCACCACCAGCAACGTTGGATCATTTTGTACCAGAGTCGCCAAGAGGTCGCTACGATCGTGCATGTATGAACTATTGTCATTGATACTTAACATGTGTTTAGCTGCTTGTTGGCTCATCAGTCAACTATGCCCTACTCACCTCGAAGACCCACAATGGAAGGGTGAAGACCAGGCATGCTGACCACCCATAAATGCAAGTGTCGGACCGCACTAACGAAAATTGAAGCGATATCCGTATGGGCTGGGTTGTTGCAGTGTTCGTTCAGAACTGGCAGCAGATACCTTGGGCTTTAGACAACGTGCTTTCCGTCGAGGCACAGAAGCTGAGAGAACTTATCTCACGGAATGCTAAACCTGATATACTAAGCTGCAAACTTAGTATGGTCACGAAAAAGCGCTCAAAGAATTACTTACGGGGTTATTAGCTTGGGAATGCGGCCTTACTTAGTGAACGGGTTCCACCAGATTCCACCAATCATTCGGTCCGTCGCTTCATTGTCATTCGAGCGTCAACTTAAAAGTGAGTACCTACACACTAAGTTACTGGTATGCCCTGTAGATCTGCACTTGCCATTTCGAAGTCTCCATGACGAGATATTCCTGCAGGGCCATCGATGGAAAGATTCATGTCGCCTAGCCGTGCAATTGTGCAACTTGAGTCACACTCCGACGGAGAACAATCATGTCGGTTGTGGCGGAAGTTCGAGTCGTGGCTGACAACTCCGAGTATGTCACACGTATTAGCTAGGGTACAAGAAATTGAAGACTACCGATAAGGCTGCAATTTCAGCAGAAAAAGCAGAATGGTGGCAACCAGTGTTCCCGGATCCACTGCATCCTTGACATAGGACATGAGCCAGCTTGTGACACATGGTAGTGAATATTAATGCCATGCAGTCACACGCTTTCACTATCTTGTCCAAGATCTGTCATGGGGCGTCGCGTATATAGTAGTAAGCAATTGCCATACGCTGTAATTAAGGAAGCTGCCCGAAGTCCACCATCGCAACCAGGTAAACTGAGCAGCTTGAGCTTGGCAGCCGCATTCCTGGATGCGTCTATCAAGAATTATCTCACGGTTTAGATGAAGTTCGACACCAAGTACAAACCAAGTATATCTTGCTCGAGTATGTACTTCGAATGAGGTGATTCGAGCTTATAAGTAACACGGAGCGGAGCGGTGATAACATTTCTCGGAGTTGATCTGCTGTGAACAATAATACAATACCAACCGAGACTCAGAGCAAAGGAATTTTCGTGCTGCTCGAGCATAATACGTTCTCGCACCGGTAACTTCGAGTCCTCACACCGATGGGAAGGACCACGAGAACGATGCCAGAAACAAAATCCGCCGCGGAAAGCAAAGGAAGTATGTTGACAAATCCGGACGCAGCGCAATCCCAACAAATAATTCAAACCACAATACGATGTTCTCAGATGGGTACATAAGGTATCACGGACACCTTCTGTCATCTTCCAACTATTGGAAGGGATGACTATGGGGCACATACAAGTATTAATTTTTGGGTCAGTAATAATAGCGCAGCGCAACGGAAATTGTAAATGCAATGTGAATGCTATCCACATTCAGATCACACGTCTCATATGCAAGACGTACGAGTAATAGAGAAAATGGACCTGGACAGTATTTCAGTCCTATGATATCACGACCCACGCGTACGGACATGTGGATTGTGACACAAACAATCTCATTTCAATATAGGCGATGACACGGTCATGGTATTACTCTGTGACCGGAAGCCGTCTGCACTGGCCTGTGAAATTAATGCCAACCATGCCCATCCTACGCACCGGCCAGTCATTGGACAGGTATACACGCGCACTGTAACAGAAACAAATGCCACTGAGTTGATGTCTGCCACCAATCTCACGGCTGCAAAGCAATCCTCAGGTGCGCCGAGAACCAGTAGCAATAATCTAAACTTGAAGAGACACGAAAAATGCAGTAGCTAATTGGAAGCGGTGGTGCAGCAGATTAAGTAGTTGCACGGAGGTCTGCTAGTGAAACGTACCTCTCAAGGCAGTTAATAACGGATCACTGGCAAATTCTCAAATTCCATGTGGGTATGTACTCGCATTGTCAATCAAGTGGTCGATAGTAGGTAATACTGGTATTAGCTGAAGTCTATCGTGTACAGTTAGGAAGTACCACCTCCTCTGGGTCTATATTTTTTCGTCCATTATTTGTAAAGGAGGTCGAAGAGTGCGCGAACGAAAGCGCATCTGGCTAAGCGAATGAGCTACACTAAATCAAGAGAAGTTCTTGTGTCTGAATCTGACCCTGACGTCGAGTGTCTGTCAGCGTCATTTTGACGTATACACTTGGATTAATGCCGCCATGTGGGGAACACAACAGGTCTCCGTTCGTCAGGTTCTTCATGAAAAGCGGTAGCAGCGATCTTTGCGAGGCGGGACGACAGAGGATCTAGAGGGTTAGTGATCTATTAGTTATGCGGCGTCAATAATCAGAACGTTGTGGCGCATTACAAAGAACGATAAACACATACTAATGGTCAAATTTCAAACAGGAGCAGCGAAGGAGTGGCACCCTGAACTTATTTTGCCCCAGTTGTGTTTTCCAGCAGCTGGTTCAGTGTGTGCGAATTCCTCCGGACATGCCCAACTGTTAGCTTGATCTGTATCGACGAACGTTGTGAACAAAAGCACAGTCCGTGTTCTTGATGGCCAAAGTCCGCGATCCACGTCAAGGTCTTCGCGCCGGAAGACTTTATATATGTAGGTCACGATGACCAGCAAATTGCATACAATCAAAGAAAGTGCAAGCTGAATGATTACTTGTCAAATGACGCGTCTAGCATGTGTGCAAACGACAAACCTCGACTTGAGCGGTGATACTCTGCATGTACACGTCCGTCTGCACAACAAATACGACATGCGCGATGCTGGCCAAAGAAACGATGATGCCGGTGGAAAATACAGTCCTAACGAGGATCTGTTGGTCCTTGGGTAAATGAATTTCCCGAAGCAGTTGGATTGGCATCAACACAAGTGCAATATCAGATACGAAGTCCGCTGTAAAATGAACATATGAGCCCAGAAAGTACTACGAGGGAGTTGCAGGTCTCACTCGCTAACTGGGTTGCGGCCACAGAGCTCCCCAGTACACAATAAATTCTTTCTTGGTCATTGCTGTGGGCACAAATATATGTCTTTTGTGCAAGCATCACCACACACAGTGCAGCGAATATGATGGCAGCCCACTGTGCTATCCTTCGCATGCGGTCTTCTCGTGGTGCAAGACGGATGATAGAAAACACAATACTAAGGCGAGCAAGCCACAAACAGATTGTGAAGAGAACTATCATGCCCCATCTTGCTGCGATGCGGACTTGATCTGATTCATGATAGGCTGAGCATTATAGTAAGCCTTGCACGTTATTCAAATTGAAGATACGGACTTGAAGGAGCCATCACAAGCCACACAGATACCTTGCCATTGGATTGAGCCTTTTTGGGACCAACAAAGATTAAACACCAACCAAGGTGATGGCACCTGTGATCATAGCACCTGCAGTGAGTGCATCATCCCACCACAATTGATGTCTCGACTGCCTATAGGCCAGTCGAAACGCGGATATGATGATAGCCAAGATATGAAAGGTCGTGACCGTGACTGTACTCAATACGGGATCAAGACGAGCCAAGATGAAGATTTTCCAATACTCACTAACCTTGCAGAGTGGTGAGCGATGGGTGAAGTTGAGTGATACGCTGAACCATGTTCCACAAAGCCTGCAGTAGTCAATGGCTATTCATCTTCGAGTGTGAATGTGGAACTTCATATATAGGGTCGCCATTTTGAGGAGGAATATCTAGACAAGAAATCAAAGTGACCACCGTGGCTGCGACCCGTCGGAGTCCTGGTGATGGGAAGCCTGAGAAGGTCAGCATTGAAAAATAAGTCCTGGCATCTGGGATTTATCAAAATCGGAAAGTTTAATATTGCAGACTACTCCCTGACATACTTTATAAAGAGTTGTTGCCATATACTTGGCCGAGGCCTACAACGTTAGAAGTACGTCCGAAAATGTGTCAAAATTCCACGGGAAGCAATGAATCCAAACAAAAGTACACGACAACAAAATGGTCAGTAATAGTATCGATAACGCCTAGAGCTTTGCGAGAGGCAGGTCCCCCCATTCCACCAAGGGCTTCGGAAGCTCTGTAACTTCAAGGGTTGCTTTGAAGTCTTTAACGGTTTCAATGAAAGTCACCCCTGCCGTCCGAACGTCCCGTACTTCTTCATCAACTGGGTATTGCCTCATCAACTCGGGGATTTTCTTCATCAACTCCTCATAATTGGCGGCCCCGCTGAGTACCCCTTGCCAGTATTTTATAAATTCAGTCGCAAAGGGATTCTCATCAGTTATGTCCTCTTTCCATCCTGAAGTCTCGACGAATATGTTTCCTGCCCTGACCAAAGCCTCGAAGGCATTTGCCGCGGTGGCGCTAATCCGCGGTGGCCGCGGTTTTCGGGACTGTAATTGGACGGAAAGTTTGGACCGTTTGACTCCCGATGGATGAACGCGAGAGAGAAAGAGATCCAGGACATCATGCTTAGTAATGTGTGTCAGGAGATCCGAATCATTGTAGCCTAGAAATCCACGTTAGCTGGGACTGGCAAGAAATGAAAACGAAGGAAACATACGTCTCAGGAAGTCCAGGTACCCTGAATCAATGTGTGCCCAAAATTTCGAGCGCTCTCTCCTCAAGTCCTTGACGACTTCAGTCCATTTTTGCCGTAGGCCAATTTTGAACTGCTGGAAATCGGCAGGCTCCATATCTTCGATCTTACTTTTCATAGCATCCAGGAATGCTTCCACTCTCTGCTCCAGGTAAGCAGGGCTCCGTTCGCTTTGAACCACTAATCGCAGTCCGAGCAGTGATGCTCCAGATACTTGTAGTTCTGAACAAAAGACAATGTAGCCAAGTTGTTCCTTTGTCCGAAGGATGTCAAAAGCCGGCTCAGACATCATGTGTATAAGGAGCAAGCAGGTTACACGCAAGCGGGCATCGGTGGAACTTCCAAGTTGAAGATAATAAGTCAGAGACGAATTGGGGTCGTTAGGGTTGGGTATAGGTGACTTCCAGATAAAATTGGAGCCTGTCGAAGTCAAGGTTAATTGCACCCTTGCCACATGATGGGTTGAACATGCCTTCTGGCAGGATGAGGGCGCGTTGAGCGGTCTCGTCCGCCGGTATTGGAGAAGCATCTAGAATGTTCTCTACCATCTCTGATAAAGCAATGGCTTCCTAAACTCAATTCCGATTATGATTGACTCAGTTGTTAGCCAGCGAAAATGCGCACGTCTTTATGCATGTTGCCCGTTACCAACATCTCGATGTTCAGGCGCGCTAACAAGTCACCGATGTGTCCCTGCAACTCGTCCTGCGTGATGTCTGTCATAGTTAAGGTGGTTAGCCCTCTTTGAAAATATTTGATGTCCTGGAAACTCACTAGAGACCTCCTGCAGCTTTTCTGCGATAGTCCAAGTGTGATGAGCGAGCATGTGTTGCGTATAATAGTCCGACAATCGATAACCCTGATCCAGGAAGAAATTTTCCCAGTCACGTTTAACCTGGTTGACCCTAGTAAGCACCTTGTGTCGGAGAACGTAACATGGCGCAAAAACCTTTTCCTTGATGACTGCCAATCTGTCCTCGCGGACTTGTAGATTTCTCACAGTCTCCAAAACGCGGCGAGCAAGGACAGGCAACTTGTCATTATACCCATCTAGAGTGATCATCAGTCCGAGATGGTGAGAGCCACAGTTAAAGAAAAGTCCGGCGAGTTCTGCGTTATATGCAAATTCTTGCAGCGAATCATTTACAAGGTCAGTAAAAAGCCTTGATCAAAATAAGTGTCAGACCAAATAGGTAGATCCCGGAGCAGCTCACCGTGTCATAGTGTCAGCGCGCGGAGACGAGCCTGCAGCCGGACTGCGTTGATAATCAGCTACAAGCCCCAGAATTCTGGTGAGACAAAGTGCATACCTACGAAGTTCTACTATGAGCGACGCCTTTGGAAGCCAGAATTGGTCATCTTTCTTGTGCCACACAGACCCCAATGGCGTCTGTTTGATAAGGTGAGGACGGTTAGCGGGCTATAAATGTTCACCGCGGTCAGACAATCAGGGACATCGGTAGGCGTAGCTATGGCATACCTCGGGAACGTCGCGTTTCTCCACATCTAAGTTGGTGGGTATGAATTCGTTCGGTCTTGGGAGGTACAGCTCCGTGATATCATTGGGTCCCTCAGCCTAGCCACCGGTTCGTCAACGACTCTCGTGAATGCCGTCATGGAACACAACTCGCCTGTTCAACAAACGACGGATCCCACCGCTCTACCCTGTATCCTGTACCATACCATTTCTCTTGCTCCCAATGTTCATTCTTTGAAATGCGCTCGTGTTCCTCTTTCTTCGCCATAAGCACCGCCCTGCCTTTGGTGACACGCATGCCTTCCAAGATCTCATGAACTTCTCGCTCTCCATCTTCAGAATTCCAGTCACATGGAACGGCCACCTCGGAGAGTATCGATTCAGGAGGGACAGGCTTTCCCAGCCTCTCGGAAAGCGAAACCGCGTAGCTTTCTGCATTCTGCTTCTCAGCAAATTGGAATCTCGTGCGCGCGATTTTGACAAGCTCCGATTGGTACCACTTTGGAAATGCAGAAGACCGCAAGAGGGAAATGTATTTATATGTCGCAAGCGCCACAGAATGATAATTCTCAAAGCCGAGCTTGGTCAGATGGATGGTGAATTTGAACATTTCGAAGCCTCGTGCAAGAGGTTGCGGACCTGAGCTGAGCGATGTCGCCCACCCCTTGTTTTTGAGGTACGAAAAAAGCGAACCAGGACCTTCGTGGCCAGCAAAGTGTGAAATAAAATGTGCAGGCTTGTACCGCCAAAGCGGCCATTGCCACACCAGAGGAAATGAGATCTCAATAGCATGGAAGGCCTTGACAGTTTGAACGGAAACTAAGGTCTTATAGACTTTGTTAATGGATCATACCACCAGCAATAAGACATGAACTTACTCCCATTTCGTTAGGGCCAAATGGATGATCGGGAATTACGGGTAGTGGATCTTGCTCTCGGTTTTTGATAGGTGTAAACAAGGTCGAGACGATGTCAGCCAACTCGTCGAGTGGCTCTGCAGGTAAAGTGACAAAGTATTCACCTGCAACAGAACGGCTACATACCTTTACCAATAACACAAAGTCGCATTCGGCCTGCACAATATTCTTTATTCCACCACTCAACCAACCGTCTGCGGGTTTCACGCCCGACGACACCGCCGTCTGGTTCGTTCTCACTGCTCACAGACGCATTAGACAGGGTTGGCGATGGAATACGCGAAGGGAGCGGTGAGGACGCCAGACTTCCATCAGGTGATACTGGTGGACTCCCATCCACGGCACTATGTGTCCCATTCCCGTTTAGCTTACTTGATACCTTGAATGTTCTCCCAGCGGCGCTTAGCGTCTCACGATTCCCACTGCCGAACTTGTTCCATGGATGGCCTTCCTTGGTAAGGCTTTTGTTCAGCTGGAAGATGCGCCATGGATCGGCCTGGTGGTTCTTCGAATGCTCCGAGTCGACTGCATTCATCTCCCGCGTAGTACATGAGGGCGCGAAGAGAGGACAATGGAAAAACGCGGAAAAACGCGATAACGCTCCTGGGAGGGCTGAGGTAGCGACACGGAAAAAATAGTTGGTGTTTGCCGGTGCTGTATAGGCATTTGAATGGCCATTGTTCTTGGAAAGATACTGAATTCAAAGCGAGTTAGTTGAATGCCGAATGGTAGTCTGTGAATACGCACTTCGGAGTACTCGTTTTCTTTCGGGAATTGTTCGGTACCCTATACCAAATGAGATGTTGTTACGTGCGACAGGAATGATTCATACCATGAATAACAAGTGTTCGCAAAAGTGAGCAAGGCCGGGGATATCATCCTATGAACGCGCAGCCTTTCTGTTAGTAAGGTCCATCGCTCCGATACAAGGCAGGATACTAGAACTAGTACCTCTTCATACCCGTCCTTCAGACTGCAGACGCACCACACGACTTCAATCCGAAGAGAAATGCACTCACTGGATCTGACAGGTGACCAACGGCCACATCTAAACTTGCGGCGGCGATATCGGCCTTGGCATCTTGGACCAACATGGCCGAGAGGCCATTTTCGAGCTTGATCAACCTGTACTCGCGCTCATCAAGTTGGGACTTCTCTATTGGTTTCGTGAAAAGCGTATAAGCAGGAACGTTCGCGTGTTTCTCGACCTTCTGCCAATCGTGAGCAACCATAGCGAGGCCGCGGTTATTCGGAAGACGATTGGATGGAGTGTAATATAGAACGAACGTGAGGTGAAAATATACGAAACCGTGATAGTGGAAGCATCCACTTAGAATGTGCCAGCTATATGTAAAAGAAAGTGTAAAACAACTTACCAATATGGGCAACAAAGGAGAGAACCGTCTCAGTCCGGAAGCTTTGCGTTTTTACACGCCACTATTGCGCTTGGTTGCAGATAACATACGAACTCAATTTTTGTGGTATACTAGCACAAGATCAAGATCGCATTCCATAGTACAATTTGTTATTCATCCGAAACGCTGCGGAGAGCTTTGCGTAATACTTAGAATCGTCCGAGGTTTGAGAAGAGATAGGGGCACTGAGTCTTTTTGGGCTGATACCTTCTCGGTCTTCATAACCTTGAGGGTACCACCAATATCATACATAGTGCCAGAATAGCATGCCGCATACAGTTCACGTGTTGCAGATACTGTACATAGATGAGCGCTGAGCTCGCTGCCATACACACTTGTCTTATCCCGCGGATATATCGCTTGCAACAGTGATACGGACTGTCTATCTAGGCCATCGCAGGCTGAGGCGGACATAGCGCGTCCCGACTGACATTTTCTGTTCCTCCACAACCTCGTCAAAGAATTGCCATGTGGAGACGAGTTCCGCTGACGTTGTGGTATCGATATCTCACGGGAGGGAAGCTGGGGAAGGAAGACAGATTGCGTGCTTGATCAACTTCGCAAATGCCATGATTAAGTTTCGTACGATAGGTCATAGGTGTGTCATGAGACCTTCGCTTTCGCTTCCATGGTTAGTGGGAAAGGTCTGATAACAGACCTACAAACGCAGAAGATCGGTGTTTGGAAATTGGGATTGCGAGGAAGCCGGAGGGGACAGATACCGCGCCGAGAGCACGCGTGAACCAGGAAGTCTTCTGTAGTCCCCTAGACAAACCAATGCAAAGGAAGATATATCGTCGCTCCTTCGTACTGTATAGTAGAAGGCAATCTCGTCTTTGGACCAGAGACGGAAATGAGAACTATCAATACTTTGATGACTAGCATCTGAAATTCTGAGTCGGGGATAACATCATAGTCTCTCGTAGGCAGGCCAAATAGAAGGAAAACAGCCTAAGTTACTCAACCATGCACACAACCTGCACTCTCGTGAAGTGAGACCGGCTGAGAATGTCGCTAGACTCATACGAGGCATTATTCAATGTATTAGCCATAGACCCAGCCTGAGCTAGCGTATCTTGTCAATCGCATGTAACATTGATACTGTCGATGACGTACTTATCAACATGACGCCAGGCACTGCCCGGTTGTCGTATGACTTGCCATTAGATTCGCTCGTCATCTACTGCAGCGTTGTTTGATGAAATCATCCAGCTCCGCTTGCTGTGACCAATGGCTCGTGGTGCCGCTGCTGGGGATCGAAATCTGCGCGCGATTCCGATAACAACGATTAGGAATGATGCGAAGTTCGGCATGAATGCGAGAATCGCTGCCACTCCCAGTTCGAGTGAAATGTTCTATGATTGTGCGGATATGCTGTGATAGGTCTCCCTGTACACGGTTCATAGCTTCTGCTTATTGGGTCCTTCCAAATCTTCAATGTTCCCTCTTCGCTTCTGTATCAGTGAATTTCTGTTCAACGGAATGTCGGGTGATAAGTTGCTTGATTCTGGCATATCAGCAGATTTTGCCTCGACTACGAAACAATCTCTCTGCACGCTCCCTAGGCTCCCGCTTGGTGTGATCACGATCACTGATGAGCTGGAATAAAACCGAGACTTCCGTAGAGCGGCATCGAAGAATCCCAAATACTGGGTGAACGATGTCTAGTCTTCTTGCGTCTCGATTAATGCGGATGCGTTCATGCACATGCGAATGAGGTCGTGGAACACGCGGTTGGCTATCGGTTGCCCATCTGGATATTATCAAGAGTGGAACTCGAACTCTGTGGCTGTCGATTGTGAGTCATTGCAGAGCTCTGTGATAGATGGATGCAGATTCCTGATGCGCTTATCCATGTTGGCTTTGCTGCGTCTGACTGGACTGAGAGAAGGTCCGTCATCAAGGCGGAAAGATGCATGGGTAGCGGTATAGTCTGCAGGGATGACGTCCCCGTTCCTCGTTAAAGCGAGGCTGGTGTGTCGAACGCAGTAGCAACAGCATCGACAGGGTCTCCAGTGGTAAAACAAACAGTGAGGACGTCGAGCATGCGCGCGTCCCCGTATGCAATTCAGGCAGTCTGCGATATAGACGTTTTAGATACAATTCCGAGGAATGGCGGTTGGCAACTTCTCACTGAGATTTATATTATGAATGGCGTTCCGAGTCAGTCCGACTCAGCGCAGCAGCTGCAGAGGGAAGAGTGACGAAATGGGTAGTCTACATGACGGTAATTACAAGCTACAAATGTCGGGAAGTAATCCTAAATGACGGAACCTTGGGCCTGGTGTGCCTCCTCCGAGGCTGAGCTTGCTCGGACCTGAGAGGCTTCCGTGATTGCTGCCGTCCAGGAAAGTGGCTGTTTGGTTGAAAGGATGACGAAGGGGTCAGAAGGGCCGCATGTGATCAAAAGGAGGTTTTTGTGGGATGATGCCCTTTTTGTGTATACCGGCAATGCAACGCGTCTGTGGCAAATAAACGCGCCTTTCCTGCAGACCGACCCGCTTTTTGTTCTCAATTTCTTGCACAGCAACAAAAACGGCCTGGCAATCCTTCAAACGACCTGTTCAGGCCTCTTTGCGCGCTATATAAGACAGCAGAAACTGTCTTTGGACCACTTTTCCGTTTTTTTTCTTCTATCAGACGCTGGTGACATCAAAACACGCTAATCAGCCATCATAGCGCGCGATATATCAGGTAGACACCCAAATACCCATGTACACACCTGCGCAGTCGCGTCATGCGCGTACAATCAGTCCACCACTATCAGCAAATGCCTCATCTCACACATTCACGGCCACTGCCCAGCAACAAAAGTTGAACGTTGTGACACGTCTTGCCATCGAGGGCAAAGCGAAGCAAGGTCAGGATGGTATAGCCATCAAAATGTATCTCAAGGTATGTCCATCGTAGTCAATTTTAATGAACGGGCTTAAGATCATCAATAGCTTTCAATCCCTATGGACGCTGTTTCTCCTGGTTCGACATTGCCATTATTTCCTGGTAAGCGTTAATTCTCAGAATTTGCCTTCATCCTACTGACTATTACCATTTAAGAGGGAAATTTGAAGATGTTGGGCTCGGAAGTCCACCCAATCGATAGCAACTCTGCTCCTTACAATTTTTCATCTACCACATCTCCGTTATTGAACAATACTGCACGCGCTCTCAATCTACCAGCCCGCTCTCAAAAGTCATATCTCTCCGTTTTTGGTCTGCCAACCTCCAGTGCTTCTGTCATGAGTGCTTCCCCCCGTGCTTCCTCTTCTACATCGACATCTCACGTCATCGCAATCCCGCCTCTGGACGACAAATACACTGGCCACATCCTTGTGAGCGGGTACAACATCTCTTATGTCCTGCCCAAGGAATTTCCACCAAGGTTTGGTGAAGACAGTGCGATCAGGGTTTCGACATTCTCCGCTGCAAAGATGCGACGGGGCTCCATAGGAGAGCGCAATAACATGCATTTTATGGCTGGTTTAGATCTCTGGGTTCCTTATGTCTGTCGCCCCCCGAAGGCCCCTTTCCTCGTATGTCGTTTTATATCACGGAGTGTATTTTCATCTTACAAGTGCTCATAAATACAGATATCCATCCCCCTTCCGCGTTGTTTGTCCAACAATATCAAACTTCGCATCTTCCCTCCGAGCTCTACAACGACATCCTCCTCCTTTGCCTCTCTTTCCTCTGCAGAAGAGGATCCTGGCGCATGGGAGCTTACGTCTGAGCCTCACGTCACACAAACAACAAGCCGTCCTTCGCGATCAGGGTCATACGCAGATATGGCAGATGATGAATCGTCTGACTCTTCCGCTTACGCGGACCGAGGCTCTGGCGCCATTGCTATCCTGGGCACGTTCCCCTCCTCAGATCGTCTCCGCGTTCGTTGGGCAGCACCCATGAAGACCATGGACAGCAAAGACGGCCGGCGGCGCGTAGGTGTGAAAGAGGTGAAGGGTGAAATGTCGTGTCATGTTCTTGGAAAGGAAAGCGATCCCGGGAGTGGAAGGGAGGGCATCTTGATGAGACTGGAGTACAAGGGAACAGCAAAAGGTGTTTGGTTTCCTGGTGTGGCCACCATGCTAGGTATGGATGTGGGGTTGGAGGCGAGAGGATCCGACGTCATTTGGGCTCCTGGAGAAGAGCCGACCTGGACTGTCACAGGAGGTGCAGGTTATACGGGCT
This sequence comes from Suillus ampliporus, assembly GCA_016584345.1. Classification (NCBI taxonomy): domain Eukaryota; kingdom Fungi; phylum Basidiomycota; class Agaricomycetes; order Boletales; family Suillaceae; genus Suillus; species Suillus ampliporus. The sequence goes on from JABCPV010000171.1 coordinate 50,187, forward strand.
TCGACATCAATCCCCCGTCGGCACCGGTCTCGAGGCAAGCTTCGATGGAATTCTCTCAGACATCGCCATTGTTGTCGAATGCGCGGCTTCAAGCACCTGTGCTGGCAACACGACACGACTCCACTTCCTCGGCTAGCTCGACCTCATCCTTATTGCGTGCACCACTGCCAGGAGACCAGCTGCCGGACTACTCTTTCGAGGGTTCCCCGACTTCTCTGACACCCTCAGGGACTCTGTCATCCATCAGTTCGATGCCTCTGACGTCAGAAGGACGCAGTCGCGCGAACTCAGACGTACAGAGCGTTCCTCATCCGCCAACGTCATTGACCATCCACATCAATATGAACGATATACTCCCTCCATCAAAAAATGTCTTCACATTCAACATCACTGGCACAATCCTCGTCATATCCCGTCCGCGTGCCTTCAATGGTCACCCCTTGGGCTTCAACCTCAAGCCCAGAAGCAGAGGCAGATCCCATCCCCATCGTCTTACCCCGATTCTCTGTGCTCGCTACAGATACCGAAACAGTTGCGACGATCATCCGCAATGAGTGTGAAGCTGCAACAGTAGAGGTTTACAACATATCAGGCAACCTCCTCGATGCACAGACACGCAGGACTGTTCTGCAGCGTGGAGGGTTGACGCGTTGTGGATCTGACGGAGGGACGTATTGCTCTACGCTCCTATAGCAAGATCGCTTATCCCGACAAGACCTAATTCCACGATAGACGATACCCTTGAAAATAGTAAGGCGCCCTTCCAGTCGACCACGCACGCCGACAGGAATAAACCGCACGACGCCTGGTGTGTCTCTCCCTCCGATGTTCGGCGCTCTCTCGAAACGAAGAAGGGATGGTCCCCTCATGATCCCCTCCGTCACGATCGTCGTAACACCCTTGCTTCTTGATAATACAACATCTACCAACGTATATGCCGTTCGGGTGCTCCATGCAGCTCCATGTGAAATGGAGTCAGATTGGATGGAATTTGGACTCGCGCGAGCAGACAACGCTTCGACCAAGGACGGTGAGCTCCCGTCTGTGGAGATCGCGAGCGTGAGCATCGATGGCATGCCCGTCCGGTACGAAATCAGCGCAGCCACCAAGCTTGGGGAAGCGTCACTCGTTGACTTATCATCCTCTCTTGATAAGCTGGGGAGCAAGAGTTGGGTAGCCTGGATCAGGGTTCGCGTGGGCGATCTCACCGGGGATATTCAGATTGACTATCTTGTCAAGAACCCCAATGACGGTCCTCGTCAGGAGAAAGGCAAAACCAAGGATAACGGATACGTGGACATTCTGCTACCCACGTTCACAATCCCAGTTGGCAAACTCGAAGTTAACGTGGAATCTTCAACAGGTGCGAGTAGCCAATCACCTGCCTTGATGTTTATTCACTCCAGCGTTACAGGCCTAGACCTGCACTCTCTGCGCTCAAACCTTGCTCACCAACAAGTATCTCAACAAGGCAGCAGATTGCTCCACTACATATCGGAAGAAATGTTCACCCCCACGCTTTCCTTGAAAATCCAGCCGCGCGTTTCCCGCTTTCACATCAGCCTCCGGTTCCTGGTGAAATTGTTCCAGTTTATGATCTGGACTACACCTGCCCTTCTTGTTCTCATGGTGCTACTGAACCTCGGAGCCGAGTTCAGGCATATGAGATATTCCCTCGATCAACGTACGCCACTCCGTGATCCAACTTGGCATGATCGTCCTCAGGTATCGGTCGAGACGGTGTTCATCACTACGACTATCTATGCGCCTGCGCAAACCGAGCCTTCGGTTGGCTACACAACGGTCTCGACAACGCCATCAACATCATCCTCGACACCGACATCAGTGATGGAGGCTAGTTCTAGTGCGCATACCGCTGTCCGTTCCTCGGTTTCCCCGCCTCCATCACGTCGTGCATCGGAAACTGTGACCGAGAAAGTAATGCCCGTGCCCGCGCCCACACCCACGCCAACCGTACCTCCAGATGAGAACTCGATTTCTCTCATCTACACACACCTCTTTTCTTGGCCTTTGAAATTGGATCTCCCCCCAGTTGCACAACAGACTGTAGACACACTTCTCGAAGGGTTTGCCGTTGTCTGGCAGGTCTTTAGGAGAGTTTATCATTATCCCTTGGATCCCCCATGATAGTTCACTCACGCTCCGTGAAAAATGATAGACGAGTTTCATTTCAGCTACTGGGCGAATGTTACAGTATTTTTATCACAACGGAAAGCAAAAGTAGACAGAGCCTAATGTACACGAAACAGAGACGTTGATGAAAGAATCACTGAGCCCAGGGAGTTTTAAGAAGGTCGATAAGATGCTTAGCTTCCTCACGATAATCGAGAGGAGTAATCCTCGATATTCCGTAACGGACACGCGTTTGATCCTACGAAATTTAGTTGTTATCTCAAACCTTTAATGAATGAAAACACTCACGTTATAGGTGTCCTGCTTCGCACGACAACTGAAGTTGAATGTGACACCACTGGCCTGCGCCATAACAGCATTGTACTCTGCTTCGTTGCGATCCTGGATTTCGGTCGTAAGTATCAAGAAAAAGTCTATTAGATTCATATTGACCTTGATTTCATGAATTTCATCTGCAGTCTTCCCGAAAACGGCCAGGCCAGCGTCGTTGAAGCCCTGCAACCACGCCTGACCCGACCAATCGGCCACTGCCATCGACATAATGTATCTGGTGATCAATGTTAGGATTTGATACGAAGAAACCGTCAGAGCATACCGATATTCGGGTCGTTCGAAAGTCTTATCACATTTTTCGCACCTCCAGCCGTCGCCTACATCAATCACCTTTTTGTTGCATCCTTGAGTGGGACAGGCAGGATAAGATATGCTTTCGCTCTTGATATGCATGATGGTGGCACGAGTCGAAAAGAACTCTGCCTTGTCGGACATGCCAAGTTGTGACTCTTTGACGTCGCTAAGATGCCGCATCTCATTGCGATTGAAACCGCCAAAGGAGGCACCAGATAAAGCACTTGTGTGCGACTGGAACGTTTTCTCAGTACCGATACCATCGTACCATCCCCGCAGCAAATGTGCCTCTTCGATGTCAGGCGATATCGTCATGATACTCGAGCTGACCATGGAGAGGTTGCGACCTTCGATGGGATGAGTTCCGATTAGAATGAGCGTAAAGAGCTCATACCTCCAAAATCTCCCACTTTAACGCCTTTAAATGCGACGACAGGAAGATCATCAGCCGTGAACTGTTCGGCTTGTTTGCCCCACAAGGTCAAGCGAACAGAGTATTGTGATGTGTCGACGATGGTCAAATCGCGTTTCGGAATCTTCATTCAAATTGAAATTATTAGATATGACGTGAATCAAAAAATGACTTACCGTCCTGTTCGACGCCTTGGATGTGATTTCGCCGAGGGGACCAACTTCTTTGACAATTCCAATAACATCTGGTAGCAATAGACTACGCGTGAGAGAAGACGGCATAAATTGCAAAGCACGTACCGCAAGTATGATCCTTCTGCAATTCTTCCAAGGAGGATAATTGCACGAAGTTATACTTCATCATAGGCACGCTGGTGGTCTCGAGGCACTAATAAAAACATGAGTCCATATTTTCGGCGGTAGTGTGTTGATACGAACCTCTTCAACTTCAGTGTTCTTCTCTAGACTCAACTCGTAATCATTCTGGAGATTCGAGAATTTCTTCTTTGCGAGATTCACCCGAGCTTTGGATATGTAATAGACTTTGCCTTCCTCAAACTTTTCGTATAGTTCGTCGACAACTGCATTGAAACCGGTACCCCGAATCTCGCCGGATTCGTCCATTAGCGTGACATTGAAAAGTTTCCCCTCTCCACGCTGATTTGACCAAGTCCTGATATCAGACTTTTGCGTAACTCGAGCTTTGATGGTCCAATTGTTCTGGTAAGGACTAAGCCCTTCGATGGGGTACACCGACCTGCCCCCTCTGCCGGACGGGGCAGTGCGAGCCGGTGGCTGCCTCGCCTGGGCGGTAGACGAAGAGGTTGGTGAAGTGACAGACGAGGATGCAGCCTCTCCAACAGTTGGCCCAGGGGCGTCTTGGGTGGAAGGAGGGGCAGTAGGAGCCCCGATTTTCTCTTCGTCTCGTGATACAACATGGAGGTCGAGGATAATAATCAATCTAGATGAATTGGTAAAAAGGGGGTAGGGATAATATCATAGCAGCTACTCACCTTTTGTCCTGCACGAAGTTGCAAGCCAGCTTGTCGATGATCACCACAGTATTTTTGTTTATTTCTCCCGTTGTTACGAGGTCGTTAAGCTGAGTAGCTAACATCGCCTGGACAAAGTGAACGCCATCGGAAATGATGATGCGATACCTGTCGGTGGCAGTCGTCGAGTTTGATGTCGGGGCGACTTTCTTAATGGAAAGCAGCTGCACAGTATGTCCAGACGCAAGCTGGTCTATTTCTTCCTGAGGAGCCTCATTAAGACGGCGACAAATCCCTGATGAAAGTTGAGACATGGCAACAGAATTGAAAGAAACTGAAGGCAATCGCGAAATACTATATCGCGCCCCTCAATTTGTTTGTTGATGTTTGCCAACGCGTTCATCACGTAATCAGGAACTGTTTCTAACAAGTTTGTTAACTTTGCTTCAACTTGGAAGAAAGCCTTGGATCGAGTCGCCTTCAGATAACCTGCAGGCTTGTTTATCGATTTTACAACGGCGATACCCTCAAGGCAAACATCCCATTCTGCCATGCACTTTGAAAGTCCACTCTCCACCCGGATGATTATATTGAATCACGACGGGTCAGAAGGACTCACGTTTGACTTGCGTCACAGTTTTGCACAGGACTCTGAGCAGGAGTGTGTTTTCTAGATTGACTCTCACGACGCCTTCTAGCTACGAGTTTGATGCACCCGGGACCAGAATGCTTTGCCCAGCGAAACGCGCCGTCTAAACATTCTTTTGTTACATCTAGAGCACATTTTACTTGACTCGTTGTACAATAATCAATCTTGGATCAATCTGACAAGCTTTGAGATCGGTTTGAGATGCCTTATGCATCATGAGATGATTCGATTATCGATTATTGGCCGGACGACAGATCAGTTTCGCAGATGAGTTCAAATTCACCGCTTCATGAGTTACCGGTACCCACATCACCTGCTCGCCACGGTGATTTGCACAAAGTACCGCCGGTCATTCAATGTTACATCTTTCCGGGTTTCAAAATATCGAGAATCCATCTGTACCTACCGCACACAGCGGACTGTTTCAGCGATTCTGTCATATTTCCGCTCCCAAGTACTCCCCGCCGACCTTGACGTCACTGACCTCAATATTCCAGAACAGAATTTCCTCAAGGCTCAGACCTTCATTTGGATTAATCATAATGGCGGAAATACGAACCAGACACATACTTGCAGAGCTGGCATGAAGAGGCTCACAAAGTCCTCTCAGGGCCTATTTTGGACGCGTGCTGCACGGTTGTCCGGCTTTCTAAGTATAAATCGAATGGTCTTGGCGAAATCCGCTATCTTATTTTTTTTTCCTTGGTCGAACAGATTTGTTTGTCAAGAAGAACTACTATAGCAAGTCATTGACAAGTCATGACTCCCTTTCTGCTATTGTATCGGTAATAAATATGCGAATCTGGTAAAGTATTACAATGTGAGTATCATGCTGAAAGCTCGTCTACTAGGGCTACACAAAATAACGGTGTCAGTAACTCGGCCAATAAATAGGGCCCGCAGCTTATTGCGGATAATAAGAGTGGTGGTTGCGGCTGAAAATAGTGGTGATTATGATTATAAAGTACGTGCTGACCGTCCGTGACAGTTCAATCTCTCCATCAACTCCTCACGGCAGCCCGTGCGGTAGCGTCACGGTTAGACTTCAGCAACAAGGACAACTCGTTGCCACCCGTGCCAGTCGAGCGGCCCGTTTGCTTCTGCTGTCTCTCTATTCTCCGCATCATCGCAAATACTGGGCACCCGGCCGGTATCGCCGTCGACCGTGACATAGACACGACATATAGGCATGCAATCCGTATATGCGAGTCCCGGAGCTTTCTGACAGCCGTTACAACAGCATTATACGACTCCTTCACGGCAGGCGTGCTTTTCGCGAGTTCCCGGACGGGGCGAGAGGTGTTTGCAAGATATGAAAGATAATCCCTGTGTGGACCAGGCATATACCGTCTCATTCTCTCCATGAACCCGACATCCGAACGCTTATTTGCGTCTGATGGGGCCGGATAACGACGCTGATGCAGTTTGAAGTCGACATCTAGGAAAATGTCAAGTGCATGCATGACACTACTTTGACCGGCTGATGGACCGCTGAGGTCGAGTGTAGCAGAGTCAGGACCGTCTTCAAACACCCACGTTGGGTCGGAGGGTCCGCTGGCACTGCCATTGAACCAAGGCCGCACTTGCCAGTAAAACACGGAAGGGTCCACAAGCTCTCGCATGGATACCATGATTTCTTCAATGCGACGGGCGACCGCTGCAATGCGGGTCAAGAGCCGGTTGATTTTGAAGACGGACGCGAGGTCAGAGACATTGGGAAGAGTGTGGTATTCGTTCAAAAGTTGGAGTATTTCCACGCCAAGCATCTCAACTCTCGCGTTTCCGAACCAAAAATTACGCTCGTCCTCTGTACCAGAGAAAAGCTCAACGCCGAAACGCATATTTTCTGGCGTCACGGGAAGTTCTGGGTTTATGAGGTCCCAGTTCCAGAGGACGGTGTCGGCGAATGTAAGTACCGGCGCCATCCGCAGGATTGCAGATACTTCAAGCAAAGGAGTTGCAAGAGATCGGGGGATAAGGACCGAACCGGCTCTCTGGTCCAGCGGTATTGAATGGACATAGAAATGAACAAGAAATGCGAGCACTTTGTGAGCGCGACGCAATAGTTGCTTGTCTGTGTTAAGATCATTGATGCTGATCACGGGGAGCTGTGTAGAATGTGAGTCATTTTTCCACCCTTCTATGCCAATTTTACTGACCTCCCGTATTTGTAATCTCCAGAGTTCACCGTCAGTTCGAATCTGGGTGTCTTCCTCCGTTATGTTTTCCCCAAGTATCAGCACTTGCTGAGCACGAGTCAATGCGTCCTCCCATGAGCTGTAAGCTTTGGGGAGCCGCGGGATGGGTCTTTCAGGGAGAAACCCTGTGTTCGTCTGGATATTCACGTCGAAATCTGCAAGAGTTGGTTGTGCACCCGGTGCTACTTTCCTGCTGAGTTGAGCAGAGTTGAGCACCGAGACAACATTGTTGAAGAGATAGAATGGGGATGGGAGTAGGTCGATTGGATACATTGCGAGTGAATGAATGGATGAGCGATGCTTGTAATTTATAAAGTATGAAGGAACAGAGGACCCGGACACCTTTTATACATGAACTACTAATACGCGTCCTCGATTAGATCACATCATCGAGATTTGAAGTTACCTAGTCACAGTGCTTGCACTGATGTGTGTATCGGCAGCGCCGATAATGCCCAAACGGCATCACTGGGCGCGTACGCCTCTGTGAGAACTAACGGAGCTTCATGCAAGGCAGGAGTTGACCGAAACTTGCGGGGTGTTGGCACGAAACCCCGATCATCTAGTCGGTGCCACAGTCAGTCCTGTGAACTCCTTGTAATCTGTTGTCGAGACATGGCCAATTGGTAGGCATCTTACTCAGGAACCCTTTGACATTGATCCCATGAGTGTCACCATCTTGCTACGATCCTATACATTTCCCCTTTAGGCGCATAGCTCCTGAATCAGCCTTACACGTAAGGCTATTACCTGTTGGCACGCATTGAGCGCTGGCATGATGTCTTGTTTCCAATGCTGATCTTCACAGCCCAGATCTAGATTTCACCAGGTTCCAAGGCACTGTGATGGAGAGATCTAGCAATGTTCGTTTGCGACTTGTGTTACGCAGCGACGCAGTTAGTTAGTAACCATGTATTGCTTCCGGATATGACTCCAGCAACTCCGTGTCCAATCTTGCGGATTGACGACTTCCAGAGTACATGTATTCTCCGCATGATTGCTCTACATTGCTGTGGGGAGTGTGAACGGGTTTCGGTAAAACTCGCCCATATTACAGCTCGTTCAGCTCAAGTGAGGGATTCATGCTGACTTGCTGTGCGAACGCTGAGCATTATTACTTAAAGTTGTTCGTCGTGGACGTCTCAGCAATCCTCGGAGGCGCATTTCGAGTCACATCACAAATGCACAGCAAAAATGAATCTCAAAATAATCTTGAGATATTTTATCGACTAGCTATCCTGTGGAGTCTCCCAGCTATCACCGTGCGAGGTTGATATAAGCGGCGGATAAGTATGCCCAGTGAATGAGATGAGTCAGTCTAGCTAATGTAACTATCGGAGGTATTGTTTCATCATACAAGCATATCGCAATTTTGGGCAACTTGGATTCGAGTTAGTGTAGTGGCAGTGCGACATAATGAAAAGCTGCGCATTGCGCAACGTCAAACATCAATGAATGTTGAAACGTTGACCGCATGCTTTTCTCCTTACGGATGAAGCGCAAGGTTCAAACGATCATCGATCATCGCCGAGACCGTTCCGGCCCGCCGGGTCGCGGAGGACGTGGTGATAATATGCCGTGCGAAACATACAGCATGACAAGGAAATCGTGATATGGAGGATGGTATACTGTGCCAACTACGGGAGCAGACTACTGCTCTTTGCAATTAACGACCTCCGAGCCCCGATTACCAATGACATTGCACTTGCGCCTCACTACCTCCACCACTTTCTCTGCAACACCTTGCTTTCCCGATTGGAGATTATCGAAATGCGCCAGTAGGTCAGAAAGGGAGATGGGATCTTTCCTGGCCTTCGACTTGACGATTTGTAAAATGGCATCTTCGCTGGGCAGAGCAAACTTCATCGGATTTCGCTTGCCATTCGAAAGGAAGTCCGGCGGTGTCAAAATAGGCATGGCTCTAAGGTAGGTGGAGTCGCTCTCAAAGAATCGTCTCACTATCTCATCTGAAACGTCATTAAGTTTGTCAGGAGACCAGGCAGGGCGACCTTTTGTTTTGTCAATCAGGACTGCAGTTATTCCTGCACTAAAATCTGTACTTGCACCGCTCTGGATTTGTCAGGTTAACAGGTCACATAACATAATCACCAAGTTTAAGAACTTACACAGTAAGCCGTGGCAATACCCATTTCCATTTGAAGAGCTTGGAGAAGAGTCATCTCCTTCCCGCGCCGAACCGCTTCTAGTGCTACTTTGAGGCTAGTCGGACTCCGCATAAGCAAGGTCTTTAGTGTTTCCGAGGCCCAGTTGGCGACTGTTTCGTCAGAGGTTGAGGTAAGCTTTGTCAGATCTTCCACAATCTCTTCAACTGTATTGTGTCGGAATGCCATGTCAAGAGCCTGGCGCGTACGACCCGTTAGTTTTCCAGCCGGCTCGTCTGGAAGTCGTTTTGCGTGATGGTCCTCAATGGTCTTATCAATCATGACAGAAGAGGGGTCTTCTAAATCAGATAAACGAGCGAGCAGGTTGGGGACCGTTCTTGACGATACGAAGTGGGTAGCAAATCCTAGCTCACTGGCAAATATCATAAGCCTGCAGTCTCATCGGGAAAAGGCTTGTCCCTACTCACAAGACTTCCCTGCCACTAAGAGTTTCGGAGGTCAGAGCAAGATATGTGCCAATTTCACCATCGATCTTGGACAAGAAGAAGCTTGCTCCGACATCGGGGCAGTAACCTATCTTGGTTTCTGGCATGGCAAATACCGACTTTTCCGTTGCAACACGGAAAGGAGCGCCAATAGCAAGCCCGACTCCTCCGCCCACTGATGATGTCAGTGCTATGCATGCTGTGTAAAACAAAAACACCAACTTGTGATACCGTCCAAGATGGTTACGTATGGCTTCGGCAACGCAGACAAGACATAGTCCATTTCAAATCTGTAGGATAAGTCATTCAAGCGGTCCGGAACATGATTAGATGACTCACTCGTCTTTGAAGAATTCTATAGCCTTGGGACGAGTAGCATCATCCAGTGAATGCTGTAGTACAGCTGTGCGAAGTAGTCAGCAAGTGTCCACATGGATGTGAACGCTAAAACGTACTTGCAACATCACCTCCTGCACAAAATGCACGGCCAAAACCTGTCCCGACGACAATCTTGCATAGGTCGGACTTTGACCATTGCTAGAAAATCGATAATTCGGTAAAATCCTATGTTCGCTTGGTTTAGCGCTCTCACCTCCAGTTGGGGTCTCATCAACTTGAGCATGTCAGTATTGAGAGCGTTCAATTTGCTTGCTCGGTTCAAGACATAGGTGCGCGTAGCGCCATTCGACTCAAAGAGCACCGGCTGTATGCAAGTGCAATCCTTAAGGGACTGGTGATAAGAATACATGCAAGGAACTTACTTGCTCTAGCTGTGCTGCCTGAGTGTTGGTGGACATGTGAGCCGCAACTGCACCTGTTCTGGCAAGAGCTGCTGAAACACCGTTACGCGACATTCTCGCAAGAGCAGTAGTCAGCATCTAAGAGGACCAACTGAAGGACAATCTTGGGAAGCCTGCCACCCGCAACTTCAATGCTGGGATTTTCGGACTACCGTGTATCCGACGAGAAACGAGAAGGCGATGCTTATGTCATATGCACGACCGTTTAAGGACCTGCTGTATTTGCTTGCTGTTACTACCTGTAGCGTCTAGCACATTTCACTACCGGACCACTTCGACCGATGCATGTGCTTCCCGCGACGGGGTCAAGAATATACCTTCCATCAGGTCATTTTGGAACTGTCAAGTACATTGGGCCAGTCGACGGCACAGCTAACCTTTGGCTTGGTGTCGAATGGGATGTCTCAAATCGCGGCAAACATGATGGCATAAAGGATGGGAAACGATACTTTGAGTGCCGGTAAGATCAAGAACACGTCGCTTCCTATTGATGCTAAGCGCTCAGCAACCGCAAGAGTACCTAACAGCGGATCCTTCATTCGCCCATCTGCTTCCATTTGCTACGGGTGTTCATTTTTGCAAGCATTGAATAACAAATATGTCGAAGCTACGCATGGGACTGCATCGCAGGAGAAGATCGTTTTGGGCTCCTCAAATGGTGCCATAGAGGTTGAAGCCGTAGACTTGGACAAGATCCGAGGCAAATTTGCAAATCTGGAGCGACTGCGAGAAGCGAGTCTCGACAATGAGATGGTTTCTACCGGCAACGACCCAGGGGAAATTCTATCTACATGTCCTAGTGAGCCCGCGCGTCTTTCTGTAAATGTCACACGGTTGACACGGTCAAGACATCCGCGGTCTGGATCTATCCGCGACGCTTTTGTCTAGTTGGGACGTTGTGGCGATGATAACCTCTGAACTGCCTCACCTCGAGCGGCTAGCGCTGAAGTTAGCCTTGTGTTTTCCTCTTTCGATTTACTGACGCTACAAATAGTCGCAACCGGCTGAAGCCGCCCCCATCTCAGCTGCCTGCATCGGCTTACCTGCGACTCTCTGAGATCCAGTTAAACGGCACCTGGACTTCATGGGAAGAATTTACAAGCATAGCAGTATTCATGCCTCAACTTCGCATAGCAGAACTCGGATACAATGGACTTACTTCCCTATCACATGCGAAGATTTCTTCAATGTTATCCCGTATCGAGATCCTCAATTTCGATAGCAACAAGCTAGAAGATTGGCGACATATAAGCGAAGCATTGAAGCTGTGTACTTCGTACGTCAGTGTTTGTGGAGTTTTCAAAAAGCTTATGCGGCACCGCAGATTACAACGACTCATACTTTCATCTAACGGCATTGGGACGATCCCTCCTCGGGACTCCCATTCTTCGCCTTTGCGCGGACTCAAAGTCCTCTCTCTTTCCAGTAACAAGCTCCATAATTTGCACGATATTGACCAATTATATGAGTGGTGTCCCCAGCTCGAAACACTGAGCCTCGCCAAAAATCCACTGACTGAGGGTTAGCGCAAGTCTTATCCGAGGAAACACATGCTCATTGACCACAGCAAATGACCTTTCTGGTTCTGCCAGGCAGCAAGTCATAGCAAAGATTCCATCCTTGCGGATCCTTGACGCAACTGCGGTAAGCACAGGATCGAAGTTGCGGTGCCTGGAGTTAATTTTCATTTGTCATCAAGATCTCGGCAAAGGCACGATCAGACAGCGAACTATTTTATCTTTCTTTCGTTGCGAAGACTGTGCCTGGGCGGGATGAAGACAAAATGAAGGAACATCCACAATGGAGGACGCTGTGCATGAGTCAGTGCCTTGACCCCACTGAGTCACTTCTATATTCATCGTGCCTTTTGCTATGTACTGCAGAGCACGGTAGACCCACTGAGTCAACGGCTAATCGTGACGGCAGACTCAGTAGATATCTGATTGGTAGGTCCTTGCAGGATGATTACGTCACCGCTTTTTTGAACTATACCCACAGAGGTGAAAGTTCACCAGTGCCCAGAGCCTCCCGCAGGCCACTTCACCCCGGAAATGGAGGGGGGTCTCATCGCATCAGCTTCGCTGCGCGTGCTCTCTACGATGAAATTAGGGCTTTTCCGCCACAGAGTGATGAAAGCTCTGGGAGCAGGCAAAACTCCAAGGAACAGTATATATGTATGGCTGAGAATGGGTGATGACACACTAGTTCTGCTTCAAAATGATGATCAAGAATTAGGCTGGTGGGGAATAGAGAATGGTTCACATATTGTTGTACACATAGCGCAGCCAAACTGAATTTTGATTACACGTATCACTTATGTTTGTACATGCTCTAGAAATAGACGGCACTAGGAATAGACGTCCCTAGGAATAGATGTGAGTAAACTGACACACCTGAAGACATAAAAAGTCTGCAATATCCCAAAACGTCAATCATCGTGTAGCGACGTGTCACGAATGAAGGACACGATCACATTGGTGGGCAAATTCAGGGTAGGCGGTTCCCAGGTACCCAGGTAGGCACGTGAAGTCTTCTTTAATTCTGTTTCCGCCAAGTTTCCGCGGTTCAACGCCACCGAGGAAAGATGATGCCCACGTCAATTCTCACGCGCTGCCTTGGATCTCCTTCAGTTCCACGCCAAATTCGGGACGCCTTCACCCTAATCGTTCGACATACGGACCAAGAGGGAAATGACCTCTGTAAGACAAAAAAACAGTTCTCCGGTTCGACCCAACATACGCCAACGCCAAGCTCGAGGAGACCATGACCATAATAAGAGAGGGGGAAACCAATAACGGACGGGGTGCCCCTCGGCCAAGTGCAAAATATCCAGCGGCTGCCTATATCCTTTAACGCGCCCATCCACCATCGCCATTTGCGTGCCTCATTGCTCTGTCGTCGTACCGATCGTCCTTCTCGTCGCGTCTGCCACCGCGGTCTTCACGTCGCCGGTCATCGTCCCTGCGGCGGTCATAATAATAATCAGGGGCTCTGCGGTCATCATCATAACCTCCCCGTCGGTAATCATCGTACCCTGCAGGTTTTCTCTCATCAGGATCCCTCCGCGGCGGAGGTGGAGACCTGGGGGGGCGACGATCATCATAATCAGTGCGGCGAGGAGGCGACCGAGATCGCTCGCGGCGATAGGATGGACGATCATCCCTGTAGTAGCGTTCTTCTTTGTATCGGTCATCACGAGGACGTTCCTCACGACGATCTTCGCGCCTGTAGTTATCAGGTCCACCGCGCTGAGAAAAACAGGTGAGGCAAATGGAACACACATCGCGTAATCAACTTACGGCATCATCGTAGGCAACGCGAACAGGTCGACCGCGCAAGTCTTTACCGTCCAAATCCTTGACGGCGCGGTCTGCATCATCTCGCGATAGATATTCAAGAATACTAAGAGACTGTCAGCTCGAAACAACACATAGCTTTGAGTCACGCACCCCTGGCCAGCGTTGTCGCGATCGATGTCGGCAAACGACACGCTCCCAGCCTCGCGTCCAAAGTCCTTCAAGTCCTGAGTGAGGAGTGTAAGGTCAGGATCGTTGTTGGGTTTGGGCAAATCCGGCGAAATTGAACATCAACGGAATCCTGGAGGTCCTTCCAGGTTCCAAAATGACCAGCCGAATCGATCTCCAGAGATATGGAGGCGCCATATGCTCCGCGAACACTGCCAATGGTGCAAATCGAAAGAACATCATACCTGCCAGCTAGTGTCGCGAGAAATACCGGAAACAATCAGGCGAATACCGGGAGGCCTGCGGGAGCGAGCAGCCCTAAACAAAAATGCAGCTTGTCAGGAAAACAGCACAGTATAGACGTTGTCAGTCAATAAATATACCCGTAGCCACGGTCGTTCTCATAGACATCCCGACGGGGGCGACTTTCTTTGGCGAATTCAACGACGATGCTAGATCAAAAATTGAGTATGGACGCGAAAGGTATTGCAGGTGATTAAAACACAAACTTGGCTCCCATGAATGGCTTGCCGTTGAAATGATGCACGGCATCCTCAGCATCCTAGAAAAGTTTGGCACACTGATCACCGTGATACATGGTGGCTAGATCCACCTTTGAGCTTTCAAACTCGACAAAACCGAATCCTGATGGAGGTCCAGTGAGTTCCGCATTTGGCGCGCGCCTCTTGTCCGACGAACCGGTCATGACACGACAGTCAATGATACGGCCATAGCCATCGAAAAACTTAGCCACGTCATCAGAACGGGCATCGGGGGGAAGTCCTGTGCAACATATAAATGATTAGAATTGTTTTATGCCAGGATCTGACAAGAAAGAAATTTTCATACTGCCGAGGTACAAGCGTCTTGCCATGGTGGTTGAAAGTGAAAGAGTTCAGTTATGGCGGAGTTTCAACTCGCATTATATTTGGTTGTTTGCCAAGAATTTAGGCACCGTGCACGGACAAGACCTCGGATACCGCCAATAACATCCTTAGAAAGTTCTTCATATCGTTGTACATAAAGTTATAGGTAAGGCAAGACAATCCTCATATATGTCTACGACAGTTAGCAAGGCAGAACATGCGCCATCACGAATCCAGAAGTATAAATTAATGTTGAGACCAGTTAATCGAATTGATGTCAATGCCTTCCTGCACCATCTCCCACAACGGACTGGAAGAGGCGGTGAGCACAGCACACTGAATACTAGTGAGAGCGTACCTCATATCACGAAGCCTGGTGACGACGCGAACGATGTGATTTACTACAAAATCAATTTCCGCTTCGGTGGTGAAACGTCCGATGCCAAAGCGTAAGGATGAATGTGCCATATCTTCTGCCGCTCCTAGTTGACTGTCAGGTACTATGACACGTCCACGGTCGAAGAACACATACCAAGAGCACGAAGGACGTATGAAGGCTCCAGTGACGCAGATGTACACGCACTGCCAGAAGACAAAGCAATCTCCTGCAACAGAAACCATGAGATTTTCTCTCATTAGAGGAGTGCCGTTATGCTTACTTTCAAGGCCATGAGAAGGCTTTCGCCTTCAACGTATGAGAACGAAAGGTTCACACATCCCGGGTATCCATTGGTATCTCCATTTCGAACTACATGCTCGACTTGGGAATTGATGCCCTGGATTAACCTATCTGACAACTGCTTGATCCGCGCGTGATCCCTCTGGAATATGTATCAGATGAGGAATGGGAAGTGATTTGATAGACGAGAAGCTTGATCAGTACCCCTGCACAGACATCGTTACCAAGCTAGCGGCTCATACGGCCTTAAGCCTACAGCATCACGCTACTTGGTTCAGCGCCATTTCAAACGCATGTGCGGATTTCATCATGAGTTGTGCAAAGAACAAGAACTCACCGCCATCTCCACCTTGGCTATGCGTGCTGCTTCGCCCATGCCAACCACCAGCGCCGTGGGTAGGGTACCACTGCGCAATCCACGCTCTTGTCCACCACCACTCAAAATCGGTTCCAATCGCACGCGCGGTCTCCGGCGGACATAAGCAGCTCCTACTCCCTTCGGGCCATAGATTTTATGCCCTGAAATGCTCATCAGGTCAATGTTGGCTTCATTAACGTCGATAGGTATTTTTCCCACAGCCTGTGCTGCGTCGGTATGAAGGTATACACCACGATGCTTTCGCACAATGGCACCAATTTCCTTCATTGGTTGGATGACACCGGTCTCATTGTTTACCGTCATGATGGAAATGAGGGAAGTGTCAGGGCGAATGGCGGCCTCGAGAGTCTCAAGATTGACCACGCCATTAGACTCGACAGGAAGATACGTGATTTCAAATTCTTCTTCACTGAGTTTCCTGCAAGAATCCAAAACGCACTTGTGCTCCTTCGGGACAATCAGCGTTGGTCATGAAAATAAGCGGCTCGACCCACCGTCTGCGCCGTTATGATGTGTCTTTTCTTGTCTTTGTTGAACCGTGCGACACCCTTTATGGACATGTTATTGGTCTCGGTAGCACCAGACGTGAAGACGATGTCCTTGGTCTCGGCTCCAATAAGGTCCGCTACATGCTAAAAAATGTTACAGGGACTTTCTTGTGCTCATAAGCCCAGCATGCTTACCTTGCGTGCAACCTCAATAGCCTCTTCTGCTTCCCATCCATATGCATGGGTCCGACTGTGTGGATTACCGTACTGGTCTGTCAGGTATGGCAGCATGGAATCGAGGACACGGGGGTCTACAGGAGTGGTGGCCTGGACCTTGTCAATACACCAAACAGTATCTAATTACACGGGCATACCTGCATATCGAGGTATATGGGACGTGTCTTTTGTGTCACACTGTTCTCACGATTTGGAACCTCGAGCTTGAAGTGCATATCTTCGACGACGCGTGCACGGTCTGCGCCAGAGGGTTGCACAAAGCCTCTGCGAGCGCAAACAGCAGCCCGCCCTACGGCGTTTCTGAGAGTAGTTTTTGCCATCACGCTGGGGGTGACTCTGGACAGCATCCTGAATGCAAATGTTTCCCGTTAATCAGATAGGAGAATCTGAAGATGAAGGAGAGCAACAAGCTAGTCGCTGTCTTGAAATGCGAAGAGCAGCGAGCACACGATTGTCAGCAAGTCTAATAGGGTCACGTGAAAACCAATTACATAATACGGAGCCTTAACGTCATCACCTCCTGTTCATGTTCTATGTCATGATCCGAGTCAGAAGCGTTGAACCAGAACGTTCACCAGCGGGATCGACAGGTGAGACAGGGAACAATGTATTATCTACTATGATGACAGTTTTCTGACCAAGTGAGAAATGAGTGAAGCGGACTTGATCTTGTCTTTAAGATCTAAACTACATACATCTTACGAGACAGCAGTTTTCGCCTGTCTCCGATCTAAGTCCTACTCAAATAAAATATGCGTACTACTTCTCCGGACCATAGCCAGTTTTGACTACGTCTTTGAGATGTTGAGATATTGACTACGCCACTCGACTTGTCCGTGGCAGTATACGCCAGGCTGGTCACGAGCCTAAGCCAGAACCGTTGACCGTGTGGCATGCACGTTTACGACGAGGCCTAAAAGTAAGTAGCAAAGGTTACAAGTCAACCACCTCCCATATGTCAAGGCACCTGCCTGTGTGTTGTGTGTCCCTTTTGAATTTTCCAAAGCACGCAGAAGAGCACAAGGCTAACGAGGCTTCCATCCAATAGAGATCATCTGAATAATTAACCGCGTTGTTTGAATCTGTATAATTTTGGTGTTTTGTAGTGCTATTTCCGCCGGAACGGAAAACAGTGGGTACAACAAATGCCAAAATACTTTAGGGTCGAACATGATTATTTCCTCCTCCCTGATGAAGGTGGGGGCGGTAACAGCGGTACTGCTCCCCCTGAACCAGTGCTTTGGATGGAGGAACCTAGCAAACTGGCTCCAGGTGCTGACAGTTTACCAGATTTTCCTGGAATAGATATGGAGAATGTCTGGCCTTCCTTCAAAGAGTAATCCTTCTTCGGACCAACCGGAACATGAGGAGAAAGGGTTTCTTCAGAGGGGCTAGGAGGTCTCAAAGCAGCCTTCAAACGCCTATGGGTGTGTATACTGTAAGTGTGGGACGTTGATTTCACCGTTTGCAATACGCACTTGGTGTAATCTTGCAATGCAACGTCTGAGAGCATATGTCAAAATAGCAAGCAGATCAAAAGAAGAGCGCTTACTGAAATCAAAGCTATCTGTTCGCTCAGCGAATCCCATCCCAATGTAAGCCTTCTTGCCAGTATCCTCCACCTTGATTACAAAATATCTGGATGAATCAAGGACGGCTTCTACGCATGGCTTAAGAGGGTCATAAGGTGCGCGGGCAAATACTGACTCGACGTCAGGACGCTATAATGACCACGAGTTCATATTTAAACGTACATTCGCCTGTAGTCGCATCAATCGACTACTACGCGGTGACAAGTTCACAATACTGCTTACCTGTCTGAGCATCTTCAAACATCAACGCCGCGCTACTCGACTTCTCGATGATGCGCAGTCTACCTTTCCATAGCGGTTGTGCAAGGTCTCCCCAGTCGTTAGCACGATGACCCTCATTGGCCTTCAGATGGGGGATCTTGTAGACTATGTGTGCTGATGAAACGCTTGCTGGTAAGGTTCGCGCGGCCTGAACCTACCTGATACTTCTCTTGCAATATATAAGATCGATTCGACCTCGTCATCGAGTACATCCATGTCTGTAGTGATGCCGAAGGAACGACTGTCTTCCTTCTATTGGGTCTCCCTACGAGCGACTATGTAGTTTGCAGTGCGAACTTGTTTCACAGCGTAATTACCGTGGATCGCTTAGATAAGCAGCAGATCATCATCTCAAGTTCTACTTAAGTATTCATCAGGATCAACCCCGAAGTTAAAGCTAAGTATATGGCTCAAGCACCACCTACACCTCCTCCCATGAGCGCGACAGAGCTTCGTGATGAAGCTCGAGACTTCATTGCTTCCTCGGCGGAATCCTCGCATGCCACCGACAGCCCAGGCCGCAGCGTGGAAACCGCCCCTCAACTCCCCGCTGCCCAAGATATATACCAACAAGTTTTCCCCCAGCTCTCTGATCTGGCCGAGCAAAGGAACTTCATTGGCATTATCAATATCGCTGAACTTCACGACTTGAACGTGAGCGCTTCTTTAGATACCTCTCATGAACATGTCGGCATCTCGATAATGTTTCTGTAACAGGGTTTAAATGACAAAAGTTACACCAGACTGCTCTTGATCGCCCCATTAGTCCTAGCGTATATGGCGTTGGATGACTTGTCTGTAAGACCATTCACCCGATTGTGCACCTTTGTGACACTCGTTCCAGGACACCTGCTCAGCACGCCCTTGCACGTCTACCTGAAAATGTGTCCTTGCATCCCCTGTCGCATGCACTCGCGGCACTCTTGGCATCCACTTCAGAAAGAAAGTATGAAAACACTTACTCGCGAGCCCAAGAGCTGTTCCAGATGTCGCAACAAAGCGACTTTCCTGATCCAAGGCTAGGAAAAACTGTTGCTCTGCTGGTTAACGAATTTCTCGGTGTGTGCAGATAACTTTCATTCAGTGTTGTTTTATCGAATTCGTTGTCAGATGCATTCCGTAGGAACACGTTTACGCTTGTTTCGCGAGCGTTTGCATGCCTCCATGTCACGGAAGCTCAGAAATTACTTGGGATGGGACGACAAGAGGTACTTTCAAGTGAGCTCGATAACTAATATCATACTACACTTGCTGAACTGCCGTTCTTGACTGAAGTTGCGAACAACAGCCACTGGCAGTTCGACAGCGCCAGTGGTGTATTGCGACCCCCGAATGCTTCCCTGCCTGCTTTTGTTGCTACAAAACCTGGTATGTGACGAAACTATTTACACAGATTTATACTTAGATGTCTTTAGTACCTCCGTCGTCTGTGATGACTTTCGATCTGGTCGTGAATGGTGTTACAAGTTCAGAAGTATATTGACGTCAGTAGATATCGTGTCGCAACCTCCACAATGTAGTCATATCATGCAATACTGAGAAATTGTACGCTCCCGCACATCCTGCATAATACTGTACCGAATGGGGAGGCTTCCTATAAAGCGTCTTCCTTCAATATGAACTATGTATGTAGGACTAGGAAGTTCTAACATTGTAAACCTGCAGGACCAACTTGGACTCCCTCCGTTCGCTACGGTGCGCAATAAATTTAAGGTCTCACATACCGAAAGGGGAATGGAAGGCGTCGAAGTATAGGATAAGATGACTCGAGTCGACGTGTGAGACGCTTGAGGTAGAGTCGCGAAGCCATGATATCTTGTCGTTGCCATTGCAGCAACCAGGCTAAATGATTGCTTGGAGGAACTTCCAGGAATCGATGTTTGTGGGGTAAATGCACTAAGAACATAATCGTGTCACCATCCTTCATCCCGACCGATATAAATTTCACCCTTGCCTTTGATGTCACGCTTCATTCGAAGCATGCTTTTGAATTTTGAACATTGCGCAAAGTCGGCGGCGGCGGGCACCTTACTGGGCAAGGTAGGGTTGTAGCCCACGCCGCTTGGGTGATCCAGCACCACGGTAGGATCCACATGGTTGTCAAATTTTAGACCAGTTTTCTTGCGGACTTTCTGCCACTCGCTGTCTTTCGCACGCAGTTCTTGGTGCACTTGCTGAAAGAGCTGTGAAAACACTTCATTCCACACCGTCAAACCAAGCAGGCAATCGAACCTGCCTTGAGCCGTTCTACAACAAAAGACCTTACCCTTTGCAGCTCTCCGTGGGCGAGACAAGCACGGGAATGAGTGGTTTTCGACAAGTTTTTCCTGACCACGGGAACACCAAATATGAAGCCAGATCCGATCCACCTCGGAATTACGTGCAGAGGTCTTGTATTGGAAGGCCATGAAGGGGTATCACCCATAGCGATGGAAAAAAACCGGGTCATCGGAGATAGGTTGGTGCCGTGTACCACACCACCGAATGACGCGATGTAGCACACGATAAATGTGTCCGCACTGAGACGTTGAAGAACGAGGCAATATTTACTGATACTTGGGGCGCCGTCGATGAGAATGCGCATGTATCGCCGTTCCATCGACGTCAGTGGAAATTTGTTACGATCCAAGAATTCGTAGAAGGCAGCATTGACTCCACCGCCACCATCGACATGAGCAATTTCGCCTGGCTCAAACGAGCACTGAGCCTTCTTCTTTTCCTCGTGGCTAAGGCCGCTCAAAGTAGACGCGCTCTTTGTTCGCATCGCGACTTCGAACTCATATGCCCAGCGAAGTCGATCCCATCGTAGGTCAACTCCAAGCATGTACTGAGAGTAAAGTTGAGCCTAGAATTTCGAAAGAAAAGTACGCATGAGTGACATCACACGCATAGTATCATAACGCACTTGGGTATCAAGCCACCGCAAATGATTTGTTGACCTGCGAATAGCTGGACGGTAGTTCACTGAATGAAATAGCTCAGTTGAAATGAAGAAGTATATTACGTAACGCATATTATGTCACTGTTCCACCTCCTGCTCTTTCAACGCCTCCAGCCTCCCCCAATACCCTCGTAGTATCCTCCACTAGTACTGTTCCTACCGTATCCCACCGTCTCCTGTCATATTCCACCACTCAATTTAAATTTCACCGTTTCCCCTCGCATACCACTGCTTCCACTCGCCGCTGCCGCCTCCTTTGCCTACCTGACCGTCATCAGAAAACCCGTGAGTCTCCCCAGGGTGCTTTCAGTAGATTTCGGGTGCTTTCCGACGTTATATATGATTTCATACGACTTTATATTCCGATATAAACAAAAGATTTTCTATATATCGTCATATAAGACCCATATAAGATTATACCTGCGACTCACGAGTTCTCTGATGGTCCTTTTCTCCTCAAGAAGGGTGACCAGACTGTCGAAAGCTTTTGTAACATCGGAAGGCTATCTTTTAGGCCTCGGCGCTTTGTGTCCCTCTCTCGAAGCAGCATACGTCGATATTCGGTCCATCTGCGTACCTGTCGTGCCTAAGCACGGATGTTCAATCGGACCGCCCCCATCGTCAGGCTTGTCGCTCTTCTTTTTTCCGCTGGTGCTGCACTGTCGGGTTCCATAGTGATAGCCCAGCACATAACCGCACTGTGCGCTCGGTTGGTGGCATCGTCGGTCTTGGCTACTGTAAGGATCAAAAAATGACATTGACCTTGCAGTGTGGTTGTCGTGAAGGTTCTTCCTTGCCCGAATTTGTCCGGTGTGTTTCGTTAACTCCTCTCGCTCTTACGGGTTTCGCGAGCAATAAGTACTGAGCAACCTGCTTTTCCTTACTAAAGCCGCTCAAGGTAGACGCGTTCGTATGGCGACTTCGAACTCGTAGTTCCAGCGAAGTCGATCCCATCGTGGGTCGACTCCAAGCATGTCACCTGAGAGCAAAGCTGAGCCTAGAACTTCAGAAATAAAACTAACGCGTGAACGAAATTACACACGTGGTGCGAGCATAACGCACCAAGCCACCCCAAATGATTTCTTGAACTGCAGAAAGGTCATTCGATGGTCGGTGTGTAGACGGTCCACCAACGGTCCACTCGATGAAATTGAATGAAGCAAGCCTGGTAAAGACATATTACGGAACGCAAATTAATAATACTATGAAAGTTGTACATATCATACAGCACAGTTCTGTCACAAAATTGCTACGCTTACAAAAATCATGTACAAGTCCACTCATATGTCGATGTCTTGGGATGAATCCCTACAGCCTGATCTAAGCACGTACTGAAAGATGGAGTGTGTCTTTGTCACGATTGCGGGAGTCGTCTTAGTTCATGCTTCCAGGACTTTGAACATGCTGACTGTTGAGCAAATTTGGAGTAGAGTAACAAACATGCGACACATGCCTTGTGACGCAACGTCCGGAAATCCTCTACACCAGCAATATGCACCATGTACCGGGCAATTTTTGCAAGCTCCCGGTCAGCTTGAGCCTGTTCTGTATGGGCATTCTTGAAGGCATGTATCTTTAGTCCTTCGTTCGGATTCAGGGCAAAATTCCGACTCTACGACAGAATTAGAAACGATAAGGACCAGTCATGCCTCCATCTTACCAAATCATCCACATGAATGGTGTTCTCTGCTGAACTAATGAGGAACGTCAAAGCATGCTCGTTGACTCAAACCCAATTATACTGACAACTGGGGAAAGTGATTCCAAATGATTTGCAGTGCCTTGACCTGGTGCGTATATGGTTGACCGTTTCGTTCTGTAAAGATAGTGAACATGCAAGTTTTGTCGAGGACTAGACATCTTCAATCAGTTACCCGAGAATTAGAGTGGATGATCGTACCAAATGAAATCTGGAGTTGATGTCAGCCGTGGCTTGCCATCATGAAAGCAGGAATAAAACCTGATAGTTCCTGGTGGATCCGATCATGCCGAGTTCGACGAGCTTTGTCTCAAGCCATATCCAGCTAGTTTGAGACCTGGTTACCCGTTGTGAGAGGTCACGCTCATGAGGTAAAAGAATCTCACCAAATGCAGATGTCGTAGTAAGGGTATATGGTCTCTAGGAATTCATGGAGGCCAGGCCTCGCACATTCATCAGGAGGTAACGAGCCAGACGTTAGCGGTTTAGTGTCCAAAATAGCTGCATAAAATTCACTCTCAGAAAGTGAATAGACTCGAGAAAACTGCCTTACTGTAATCGATGTCGAGCACAAGTAGACGCTTTCCATCTCGCAGAGGATGAATGATATTAATCTGAAGTTTCTCGGTTGCTTCTTTGACTTTTCGAATATTACGCTGGTCATTTATATATACCGCGGCGGCAGCGAGGTTGTCAGTGAAGTCTACGTCAAGGTCATTGACAACATCAGGAAGGAATTCCAACTCTGATCGTATGTTAGTACAGGCGCGGCAGGTGGAAAGATGGTGAAGCTCACTTGAAGGGTCTTTGATCTCGTCGCCTTCAGGGGTTCCTATCAGTGTGAATGATTTCCCTGCGATTCGTAGATCTGCACTGCGAAAATATACGAGGGTCAGAGACAAATTGTGTAGGGAATCGCGAATGTTGACATTCTCTCTTGATCTGGGGGTAGCTTTCCCTTCACGAGACCTAGTATTTTCTGCCTCTCTGGAGGAACCTTTGTCAGACTCATCAGCGAAGTCTTGAGGTCGTACACTCTGGACAACCGGAGTCAATTCTATGGATGACCATTCCTAGGCTGGCAGATGTTCGATCCTACAGCTTACCTATCGGATCCAAGGAGATCTACCTTGTATTCGCGTCCTGACCATTTGAAGGTGAGTGGAATCTTCATTTCGGGAATCGCTTCATCCTTGTGCATTCGAGTAAGTACCATTAGACAACATTGGCGCCTTAACGCGAAGCCTACCTCGAGCACGGTGGCCATACTTCACTGCCTAAGTTGATAAATGCGGTTTTATGTCAGATATCGCGTGGTCTGTGGAAGCGCGTACTCTAATGTAGTAGATGAAATCTGTTATGTAGGTTGAGGCAAACTAGGAAGAACTTGTCATAGCCCAGGGCTACTGCACCCGGATTGAGCACTGCAGCGCACCGGTAGTATGTACCGGAGCCGGTTATTACTTTCGACGACTCCTTATCAAGTTTCAACCCATGTTAAGGACTCGTACTCTACTTCTGTTCAAGCACGTAACGCCTAGCCATCAGCTCCTGTGAGTTCGTCCGCGGTTAGTTGCATATTGACGGGCACAAAGATTAATGGACATGTGAATAGCAGTACTAGTAGCATATCGCTCTCGCGGAGAAGTTTCTCAGTCCACTCTTCCGAGTCTTCCGAGTCTATTAAGATGACGGACACCCAAAGTCTAAAGCCTACAAAGCCTCGTCTTTCAGCAAGTCTCATTCTTGTCAACAGTCGCAACGAAATATTACTTGTTCAGCGCAACCCACAGGCGAGGTCATTTGGAGGCACACACGTGAGCAGAATCCGAACTCTTTGCAGTCTCCGTTCAAACGCATCTTGCATTGGAGGTTTTCCCTGGCGGAAATTTCGATGCGAAGCAGGACACGTCCCTAGAATGGACTGCCATACGAGAAACCTTCGAAGAAGCCGGATTGCTGCTAGCTTCGTCGGATACTCGGAGCAAATTATCCGATGTCGACTTTACTCAGGCTAGAGAAGCTGTTCATGGAGGACAAATGTCATTCTCGACGTTTCTTACGAGCAACAACCTAAGAGCTGACGTGGACAATCTGCTGCCGTTCACTACATGGGTGACTCCGCCCACGGTACCCAGGTAATCAGACCCTCTTCGTTCGTGATCATTAACTATATTTGACGTCCAAACAGACGATTCCGTACAGAGTTCTTCCTCGCGTTCCTTGGCCATTCCACCTCGGATGGGTTGTCTTCAGGTAAAGAAGAACAGCTTCCAACCCCTGATGGGGGGCAAGAAGTCATCCGAACGCGATTTATGCGGCCAGAATTGGCTATAGAGGAGTTCAGAACTGGACAGATCAGCCTTTTCCCCCCACAATACTACTTAATGGAAACGCTTCGCCACATCCTTACTGGATCGACCAATACGGAAAGCCAGAAAAATGCAATTCAGATGCTGTCCAAAGGTGCATTCGGACGGATGGTGATCAATCCACGAATGTTCCGTATTAACGGCGGAGTAGACGAAGCATTCGTCTACGAGGGTGATGAGTTGAGAGGTGGTCCAAAGGGCCAGCTACACCGCGCGGTGGTGAAGCGGAAAGGCGCGGTACGGCATCATCATATTCTCGTGTTTCCGATGGGCTAGCGTTGATCTAATTGCTCGTACAGGCATTCTCTCAGATAAATTTGCATCGCAACTTCGACTTGTTCACTCAATGTCCGGTCGAAGCTCATATACCCAAAGGTCCCAAACTTTGAGACCTTCATGTCACAATACAGTCACACATACCATTTATTCGGACTCAGTCACAATTTATTCATATTTCCTGATACCGAGGATGACGGGACTAGAGAAGAAAGTAATTGGCTACAGTGGCGTTTAGTGGAGAGAACGCGGAGTAAGGGCTACAAAGTATGAGATGTAAAGTGATCAATGTGGACAATAAAGAAGAATAAACAGCAGAACTCGAAATTCATTACGAACCAGGAGGTTCACGAAGAGTATTAAACGCGGAGATGAAGATAAACACGACGGCGGTGATCGTTAACTTTCATATGGACGTTGCCAGTGTTCTAGATATCGAATACTTGATAATCGTACGCGACGCTTTGACCCCAGAGAGATGGGGTGCAAGCGCCGATAGGAGCATCGCCGGAGCTGCCGAGCAGAATGGCATTGACGTCTGAATTACCAGCCGCCTGCCAGTTCGCGTATGATGATTCATCAGGGTTTGGGTTCCCGCTGTACAAGAACGATTTGTAACGGGCCTGCATCTCGGTAATCAGTGCTGACTGAGCCGAGTCAGGGTCAGGAGCAGTGCCAAACTAGTGCAGAGCGTGAGTTGTGAAGAATGGAACACAGCAAGTGTTGACTTACGACTATCTCGATATCATCCTGATGACAGACAACGCCTGACTCGGTGCAGAAAGGGACAACAGAGTTGCCGGGGTAGCTGGCTCCAACAGTGTACACTCCCACGTATGCAGTACCACCATTAGAAACCCAGTTTCGCGCGAAAGTCCAGGTTGCACATCGCCAGACCGAGTCCGTGGCGAGCACTTGAAGCTGAGGGCGGTAGTCATCATCTTGAGCGTCCTCTACAGCATAGCTTTGCGAGCTCATGAGAGTCTCGTAGCGTGTCTCGCCGAACGAGCCATTTACGATAGCAACATACTCGACTTCGGGCAAGGGATCAGGGAATGAACCGTAAATCGTGTAACCTCCCTCGTCAACAACGTTAGAAAGTAAGATGGGCTTGGAAACATGGGGGAATGGCGAAGTTGAGTCCAAGGTGGACGTGATGAAGGTGCCATCATTCACAACACGCATTGGTTCGGACTGAGTTGCGGCTGGGACGACGTAAACAGAGCTATTGAATTGCCAAAGGCCGGCACCATTGACGATGGTATCCGCGGTTAAAGCATTCAGGCATGTTGCGTCGGTTGCAGCACAGCCGAGATTCGATACGAAGTACTCCTGAAGTTGAACTTGATCAGATGATGACAGGAAGCCATAGTCCTGACACAGCAATCAGTCTAAGGGTCATGCCAGTGGCGTACACCACCACTTACCATAGGATCAGACTGCAAAATTGCAGATTGGAATAGTGACTGTGCAGAAGGCACAGCAAGAAGGGCACGAATCATATTCGCGCCACTGCTTTGGCCGGCTACAGTGATCTTACATGGGTCACCGCCGAAGCTGGGAAGGACAGCCGTTAAAAATTTGAGTGCATTTACAGCATCTTTCAGACCAAGGTTGGTCTGATTGTTGGGAGCAACGAAGCCAAGCTTGAAGGAACCATGTGAGTTGATATGAATTGATTACGATGGGAACACTCACAGCTCC
Organism: Suillus ampliporus; assembly: GCA_016584345.1. Classification (NCBI taxonomy): domain Eukaryota; kingdom Fungi; phylum Basidiomycota; class Agaricomycetes; order Boletales; family Suillaceae; genus Suillus; species Suillus ampliporus. The sequence goes on from JABCPV010000171.1 coordinate 77,584, forward strand.
CAGGCGGTACTGAATAACCGCAACGATTGAATTAGTGGCAAGTGCCAGTGCAGATCCATCTAGACCAGGATTCGTGGCGGATCCTACCATGAAAGAACCTCCGTGAATCCTGCGAAATTATATGATGATGATCACCTCCAAATAATGATTATGATACATACCACATCAAAGTCGGTACACCACTGTTGGTGTCTAAGGTGGTGGGGACATAGAGGATCATTGACAGGCAATCCTCGGTGAACGTGGAATTATCCGCATAGGGCTGCGGGCACATAAGCGGTAACGCCGAAACATTCGTAGAACCATTGCTGTTGGTGCAGTATATGTGATCGGGAGCAAATCAGGCGCGATGTGATTAACGTACGGGAGTACCCATGCAGTCACCATAGAGGACGGGGACCAGCGTTCTGCGGAAGCATACTTCACAGCGAACCTGTTCACACCCGAAACATCGGCGACACCCTGGGCGACGCCAAGGGGAGTATTCACGGATAGTGCAGTCGACCCTTCTTGTAGGCAAAGCTTGTATGCCAATGTCGTGTGGACGAGACGGCAGAACCAACTTTTAGAGTCTAGCGACGGAAGTAATAGACCCGAGTTTAAGAACTGCCGCGGAACAGGAGATGCATACGACAGTGACGCGAGCGGTAGTGAGGAAAGGATGGAAAGAACTGAGATGATTGAAAACGCGACCATGCTTCTAGCCTAAGAACAGGATGTTTCTACTAGACGTGGAGATCCCCCGACACTACTGCTGGTGAGCCGGGAATGAAACGAACGCTGCTGCCTCTTTAAATACAGATCCAGTCTGATAATATCGTGCCTGCGAGACAACAGGGCGCGAAAGACACGAGGTATATGGTGGTAAGGAACGACTTGTTGGCAAAGGTACGACAATAAAATAGACGCGGGCGTGCAGGAAGATCATATCCGTATGGAACAATGCCCAAGAACCGCGCGGAGCAGAATAGGCGAGATCATCAAGCGCTCGTATGCCATGGGCTACCTTTACCCAGGGCCTTTGTTCCCAAAACGTAATTTGCACAACTAGCCAGCGCAACCTGAAATTCTTGCTTGGACAACCAATCCGATGGAGTTCAAACTGAATCGCTAGTAAGTAGTAGTAACGGAGGCAGACCGCATGCATAACTCATTAATCCTCGTGTACAGACCGCAGGTGAATGTTTGAAGCAGGACTGTTGCTGTGCAACTCGACGGCGTAAAGACGGTCAACGAACCTGTCAGCCGAACTCCTCCCTCGAAACACATGCTGCCAAGAAGTGCATCGCAATCGCAAGTTCATTGAGTCCCAGACCCCTTTGACAGATTCCCTTGCGGTGGCTCAACCGCCACAAGGTTGCCCTAGCAAAACAGTTGACCGTTCTTTGTTGAACAAATTATTTTGTACGGTCGTTGAGTTGAAGACAGTGACGGCAGCTCACAAATAGTGAGCAATTCCTAAAACTTACGCTTGGTACCTCGCGGAAGGTGGTAGTCTAAATCGCGTCATGCATGTTAATCACCGCAAGTAACGACACCGATTTGTCTCTCTAGGGAATCGAAGGCGTTAACCAGGAAACAAACAGCCGCATTTTGGACGATTTGATGCTAAAGGACTCCAAACCTGAGAGCATGAGGCACTGAAGCCTCCCATTAGAAGCACACGGACGTGCGCTCTCATCGTGGTATTCCAAAGTCACGTTCACACTACACAGGCACGGGATATCTTGCTTTGTCCTGCGCGGTGTGATGATGGTCCTCAATCCTGATCAATTGAAACTTAGTTTCACCCGGCTCTGCCTTGCTCGAGATGAAATGCGAACAGCCAAAAAATAAGAGTTGATCACGGATCTTGCGCTATGCTCAACCGTGTGATGCCATGCGACCGAGCAGAGGACTGATATGACCTGTTCAGCGATCCACAACAACTCGGTTCCTGGCTAATTTGATTTGCGCTGAGCTGCACAACAGAAGAAAGCAACACGCCCCCGAAACAGGCACGGTGGCTCCGCATATCATTACAGCCTGGGCAGGATGTAAAAAAATACAAGGTGCACTGCTTTAGCGCGCGGCGATGATGGGAGAAAAATATGGAATGTAAACCAAGGTCGGTGGGCAATTGAGGTGGCCATTCGCAAATAGAACCGTTGTTTTTACTTTAGCATGAACTCTGAAAGACTCGTGCTCAAAGAGCATTGGCAAGACATAGGAGGGAGGTAACAGTCCACGTGGTAGTTCCCTTTTTTGTTTCTATTGCCAGGACGGTCACGTGTTAAGGAGACATGGCGTCCTCCACCTCACTAGCAGCGTCAAGTGCATCACCCGTGAAAATGTAGGCTCTTAGCCCCCCATGAATCACCCTTAAAACCAATGATGAACCTCGCTTCTACAGACTCACGGTAGGCTCCGCAGTAGGGTCCATACGTGACCTTTTTGCGAAAATTAAGGCCATCGACGCAAAGCATGGTAAATTCGACTGTGTCCTCTGCATCGGGGACTTCTTCGGTCCCCTGAAAGAGCCAGAGGCTTCAGGGGATGGAACGGATGAAACCGAACAGCTTTTAAACGGTGATATTGAAGGCAGGAACGCGTTTCATGAGTGATATACTTTGACTGAACTCTTCTATTTTCAGTTCCTTTGAAATGTTACATCATGCAGGGAGAGAACCCCCTACCTGATTCTGTGATAGAAAAATACGCCAAGACTAGTGGAGAGCTATGCAAGGATGTATTTTTACTGAGTGGGTTCCAAACACAGTTCCTTTGGTGATATGAGATTGACCGAGCTGCCAGACAAATCGGGGATCATGACGACCGCTCACGGCCTTCGGATAGCTTGTCTAGGTGGTATCTACAACCCAGGCATCTACGCCACTGCTGAAGCCCCTCCCGTGCGTCCTATACGCAAATATTCCAAGGGAAACGCTAACTACCACATTCTAGGGGTTCGCATCCCCCTTCTTCTCCACCCATACCGTCGAGCGCCTCCTCTCCAACACTCTCGTTAAATCATCCTCCAAATCACAATCCAAGAACCCGGCCTACACTTCCCTTACCTCCATCCTCAACGCCTCTTCCTCCTCGCAGCTTATCGACATCCTCATCACCAACGACTTGCCTGCATGCATCACACAGCACTCCTCAGCCCCTTTGCCTTCCACAGAGCTCTCCTCTGTTGGAGCCACACCCCTGGATGAGGTAATTAGGAAGGTAAAGCCCCGATATCATTTTGCCGCGTTGGGTGGCCGGCCGCCGCAGTTTTGGGAGCGGGAACCCTTTGTATGGGATGATGAGGCAGGAAGGGTTTCAAGGTTCGTGAGCCTTGGCGCGTTCGGTGCTGAAGCTACGGGTGGCAAGAAGCCCAGGGTACGCTGGAACTTCATCAATGACGTCAAATCACTGAAATAAACCAAACTATATTGTCAACAGTGGTTTTACGCATTTTCAATTACCCCGCCTTCCACATCAAACCCCGCTCCAGCCCGCCCAACAAACGCCACCAAAAACCCTTTCACTGAATTAGCTCCTCGAGCCCAAAAGCGGACACTCGAAACATTTGAAGTAGGAGAGAATTTCATATGGGGAAACGTCCCCCAGCCCGGCAAGCGCCTACGAACAGGTGCATACTCAACCCTATTCCGCGCACCACCAATTTACCTTTTACCCTTCATCCAACGTAGATGCACCGCCAGGTGAGCAAGGCAAGCCGCCGCCAGGGTACAAATGCAAGAGATGTGACTCTACCGAGGTTCCTATCTCCTACCTCACCATGACCCGCTCTGACTTTCTACAAACAGCACTTCATCTCTACTTGCCCCGAACGCCAGAAACCCCCTGAAGGGTACGTCTGCCGCATATGCAACACACCCGGGCATCTCGTACGTGACTGCCCTACGCGCCACGCTGTGGGCGACACAGGTGGGCGAAAACCACGCCAGGGGTATGTGTGCCGCGCATGTGGGAGCGAGGAGCATTATATTGAGGATTGCCCGGTTGCTAATGCGGGGCAGCGTGGTGGAGAGAGGGAAGGAGGGAGGGGAAGGGGGAAGAGGGATCAGATCAAGGAGATTGGACGTGAGCATTCCTTATTATTTGTGGTGCTTATTTGTGGTGCTCATGGACTACAGCTGATGAATGCTGGTTCTGCCTCTCCAATCCCAACCTCGCGTACGTCCTCTTCATTTACCTCTCTGCTGCTCGTTAATCTCCGCCCGCACAGAAAACATCTCATAGTCTCCATCGGAACCGAATGTTACGTGACGCTTCCAAAGGGCCAACTCATACCTACGCAATCCAACGCAGTCGGGAATGACAGTAGTATTAGTACGGTTCCAGGTGGAGGTCACGTTCTCATCGTACCCATCTCGCACCAGCCGACGTATAGCACCATTCCTGCTGACATCGCACCTCCAATCCTAGAGGAGACCGAGAAGTGCGTATTCATTTGTCCTCTCTTTTCTTTTCTGTCGACTCTAGTGCCTAACACCCACTTCATAGATACAAGTCTTCCCTCCGCACTCTCTACGCAGCCCATAACGCCGGCGCCGTATTCTTCGAAGTCGGACGTCTGAGCACAAAAGGCGGACATGCGCATGTACAAGTCGTCCCCGTGCCTACGTCGCTTGCAGGAAAGGTGGAGCAGGCGTTCAGGTCTCAGGGAATCGATTTCGATGGCACGTTGGAAGACTGTCAAGGTACAGGGCTACCAGATCCGAGGAGGGGAAAAAGTTATTTCAGAGTGGACCTGCCTGATGGGAGGACGTTAGTCCATTTGATCGAGGATCATGCGCCTTTTGGGGTGCAGTTCGGCAGGTGAGTGGGCTGTGGTGGTTTCCTTGTTCTGTCGTTTTTCGCCTTGTTTTGTGGGAATGGAGTTGGACACATGCGTTCCTTGTTCCTGTCTCCGTCCTTGTTGCTTTTCTGTCGTTATTTGTGTTCCGTGGATGATGCTCTTGTATTTTTCGGCACACGCTGATGGAATTTCGGTATTGTTCACAGGCAAGTCCTAGCAGACTTACTAGGCATCCCTGATAGGGTGGACTGGAAGGCATGTATGCTTCCTGAGGAGGAGGATAAAGCAGATGTGAAGGCATTCAAGGCAGCGTTCGCGTCTTTTGACCCGTCGATGTGATCTTCATTTGTCAGCCTTCCTTGCAACTACTCTTGTAGGGCACGGGAAACCGTGGTTATAACATCTTATACTTCATGTTATGGTCATTAATCTTCATCATGCATCAAGGTATTGTTTTCTGACCTGCCTCCGCGAATCAAAACAGATGTTCATATCGAATTTCGGCTGCGCTCCAGCCTACCCAGCGTGCATAAATGCTCTGGCTGCGGATACCATCGTCAATGATGTCGGCCTCTGACAATTCAACAGCTCTGCTTAGTTCTGAACCAATGAGTGTTGTGAATGATCGCGCCTTCATCATCTCAACCATAAATTCAACTTTGCCATTTCAAGCTCAAAATAATTACTTCTGACGTGCTACACTTCTATACAAGTCTATACAGTGAACGACGCTATGCATAGCTAGCCTACCAACTCTCGTGCAAACTTCTTTTTGCGGTTCGACTCTAGTCACATCTCTAACCATCCCAATGCCAGCGACGTACGATCCGCCGGAGAACAGTGTATCGCGTCTAGATGTGGTCCCCAGGGCTGATCTCCAAGCTCTTCTTGTAGCTGTGTCCCATCTTCTTCGTGCCCCCCTGTCTTGCAGCAGCAACCACGCGGCCAATGGCGTCGAGACCTATGCGCCGTGCTAATGTCAGTATCGCTGGACAATACAGTATGCAGAAGGATGCAAGTAACAAGGAGTAGAAGACATGAAAAGACCTCTGAGACGAGACGAATCGCACTCAGTCTGACACGAGAACGGAAGAACCAAATGCGATATCAAAAGTAACAGCGAACCCACCCTTATCCAAATCCTCTATAGGCGGTCCAAACGACAGCCGCACATAGTGATGACACGGGCTGTTGAACAGATTCCTACGGTGTGCCGGGTTGATGTCGAAGAAGATGCCCGGGATCACGATCGTTTGCTCTTTCAGGAGTTCTTCAAAGAAGGTCTGATGTAGAGAGAGAATGAGTCAACGTTTGTTCATCCCCTTCCTCGAAACCTTGCTTGACTGTATCCAAGGACAGGGAAGACGAGGAATTTTAAGAAATAGCACTCACCAAACCATTGTTAAGCGGAGAAGGCAACTTCTCCAAGTTCAACCAGACGTAGAACGTCGCTTGCGGAGGAACGTCCACGTCGAGATGGAGCGCGTGCAAACGCTTCAGCACGTGGTCCCGCTTGGCTTTGAAGTGTCTTTGAAGAGCCATCTTTTTCGCGTCAGTATCTTCCTTCGCAATGTCTCTATGATCGGCCCACCTTCTCCACCTTAACACGCGCCGGCTCAAGGAGCGGAAGAGCTGCGAGCTGCATGCTGCACAAGAGTTCAACGAATGCAATGGAAGTGAGAGAAAAAGAGGGCACTCACGGATGATTCGCACCCCCATCAAGGAACGAACCCGACTGCGAGAGTGCGGTGACGAGGTTTTTAGGCCCGACGACCCAGCAGACGCGCCAGCCTGGAAGGCGCCAGTTCTACGGTAGAATGTGGATTAAGGCGAAAGGGACAGTGAAGATGTGTCAAGGCGAACACACCTTGGTCAACCCGTCGATGATAACTACCGAATCATTATTCACATCCTCGACATACTCGGCAGAGGAGATACTCTTTCCGATGTCTTTGTCATTGTCGGGGTAGATGTACCAGGAGTAGAACTAAGCATCAGCGTTAGTTAAGGATGACGGTAGCATTGGGTGAGAAGTGGATAGAGGGAAGACGCATACCTCATCAAGAATGATCGTTGTGTTTTCCCGGCTGAGCGAAACGAGATCTTTTAGTTCCTTACCACTTTAATCAACAAGTATCAGCTCTACAGAAGCGAGGAAAGATAGTGGGAGCACGCACGCAATAACTTGCCCTGTAGGATTCCTCGGGTTCGAAGCGAGAACAACCGCGAGGCCTTGAGTGCGGATGTCTTTCTGTTCGTGGATTCAATCAGATTGTGTTCATTTGAGTAACGTGTGAGACGAACCTTGGTTTGTTCGATATCAAGGCGGTATTTATTCTATGCAACACAGTCCATTTAGCAAGTTGTGAATTTTAAGTTTATGGGGAATGGGGCACCTTGGGATCCAATCTGCATTAATTCAAAGATTCGATCGGTTTTCGATCGATAAAGAAGAATAGAAACACGCACGCAGTAGGAACAGGCACGAGTCGCTTAAATGCACTTAGAACTTGATCGTAGGCGGTATAATCTGGGACCTGGTATGACTATATGCGCGGAGTTTGGTTAGCAGAGCAGCGTAGAGTTTGGGAAGTAAGCAAGAGGCGCGACGCGACACGTACACAGTACACATCTCCAATGACAGCTGCGACACGGGAGAGTCCCGCACGACCACCGGGCACGATACAGACGTTTTCGTACGTGTACTGGCTTGCTTTGCCTTTACGGTAATTATCGTTGTAGAGGTTGGCTACTGCTTCACGAAGGGCTGGTTGTGCAATGCGTCAAGAAGAGATCGCGACCACAGATGAAAGAATGACCTTTAACACCCGTTGTGGGGGCATATTCCAAAGAATCAACAGGCAAGGGGATACTCTCTGGGCGAGGCGGGGCGTCGGGGATAGGGCCTACCTCTGGAGCACCCTGGCCCAAGTTTGCCCACTCGTGTGAATTAGCATAGTTGAAACCATTTGCTATGGCGCGATCGGAGCAGTAAATAACTCCAGTACTTCCTGGGTGCTCGATACCAGGGACGGTTTCTTCATCCTAAAGACGCGTCAAGTCACGTGATGTGGGGGAGCTGAAAAAACTTTACAGGGTTGATAGTCTCAGGAAGGAAGCCCTTGGGTTGATGTCCGGCTTGTTGACGGAATATCTGGGGAAGGATTAGGTGATGATTGATGATAATGTAAAGTGTTATACCTGATGAGCCTCGGACTCTTTCTCATGATGAAATATTTTCATGACGCCATGGACCTGTTGGGCGAGGGGTTTCGAGGATTTGAAGTGGGGAATATGTAGATGAACACGCATTGAGATTGAGGAAGTGGTTAGTGGGCGGGATAGAAGGAAATGAAGGAAGGGGAATAACTTACGACGTCTCTTAAGGACGGGGTGCCACTGCGTGAAGGATAGGCACTGTTAGGTCTGGTTGATGGTCTGGACATGGTTGTGGTGTGGTGTAAACAGAGGAAGGGCAGAGGGTAGCTTATAAAGGAACCAATGGCAGAACTGTTGCTGGCCAGCCAGTAGCCAGGATTAAATGTATTTATACTATTACTACGCCTTGCTGCTCACCCATTTTTGGCATCTGCTGGCATGCCAATATCAGCATCATCGCAGAACGATCATCACTTTACATCAATTTTCTTGATATCCGGTGCTTGCAATCCTGTGCAACTCCAATAATAGTCGTACCTTGTCAACACGTTAGACACTGCCAACGTCAGTGAGCGCCGCAGCGGCCCCGCAGAAGCCTACATAAGGCGCAGACAGGGCGATTGCCATAGCCAGCCCACGCCTATACATTTAAGTATCCTGCCAGCGCACGGGTGATCCAGTCTCCCATCATTGCATGGTTTGTGCTCCTTGCGCTTCGATTCCAATGACGCATGAGAATCGCCGAACGCCATCATCATGATGGCGGCAGCCTAGACCCATTACCTCTACGGCGTATGCGAACTCGCGATACCGGCTGGCTTATCTCGAGACGCCCAAACCGGTGCAAAAAGAGGTAAGTACTTGAACGCCAGTGGGAACATGAATTCTATGGCCATTTAATTATGTGCTACTGGAGGACGCCCTCAGTGGAATTAAAGCTCCGACCCGAGTCGCGATATTCTTTGCATTGAGAGCCCGGGCCCCGCGATGCATCGTTGGACGCAATAACAAGAGCGTTGATACTGTGAAACCTGAGAGGTACGACAGCGTATAGCATTGATACAGCCATCGTATTGTTCCCTAGTCTTTTTTTCTTACTGTTTGCTGAACATGTACTCACGCTCGACTATCATCAACACGCGTCCGATGATCACGATGAACAACGCCGACCCGGGAACTACCGCCATGCATTCGGATCTTGCTACCGCTCCCGTCGAATAGCGCTATCATATCCTTATAATCAGTATCACTTCCATATAGTTCCTGTACGGTCTTCCGAGCTTCCTTGTTTCAACCCGATATCTTGACCACGATTCACCCGTCAGTTCTTACTCACTTTGACTGCTGACGCTTTGACTGTGCACTCACTGTTTGCCGTTAGAATGTCACCAGCCCCATCCAACAAGTTTCTCCCCAGTCCCAAGACGATCGCTGTACGTCTGTTCTGTTAGAATGTTTTCGCCACGCCTATACTGAATCCTTACCTCCTCAGATCTTAGGATGTCCGTTTAGGTGAGCATTTCAGTGCCAGCTGCACTCGCCTGACTCTAACATCATAACGGCACACATAACAGCGGTGGTCAGGCCAGTTCTTTTACGATCTCAGTCAAACGACTTACTCACTTACACCCCCCTCTCAGCCAAAACTAGGCGTGGACAAAGGTCCTATCCACCTCGTCCAGGCAGGGCTCATCAACCAGGTCGAAGACCTCGGATGGCGTGTCGTCTTTGATGGCCACCACCAGTTTGAGGATATTTCTCCGCCACCAAACGACATCCCAGTTAACACCCTCAACGATCCTGCTGTAGACACGCTAGAAGCATCTATCGCAAAGATGAAAAACCCCCTTTTCGTTGCACAGGTCTGCGAGAGTGTCGCATCTGCCGTGCAGGGTCATGCCGAGAGGGGGCAGCTCCCCGTCACCCTTGGTGGAGACCATTCCTTGGCTATGGGCACTATCTCAGGCACGCTGAGGTGTGTTTCTCCATTTGTATTGGATTCCTTCCACAGAGCTGAGACTGACTCGGGCCACAGAGCATACGACCAAGCATGTGTGATCTGGATAGACGCCCATGCAGATATAAATACGATCCACAGCACCGACAGCGGAAACATCCACGGGATGCCCCTCTCCTTTCTCCTGAAGCTCAATCCTCCTGCTCCATCCCCAGACTCCGTCCTTGCGAAGTTCGACTGGGTGTCGCACCTTCCTGCGGAGCGTCTGGTCTACATCGGATTGCGGGACGTGGACAAGGGCGAGAAGGAGATATTGAAGCAACACCACATCAAGGCGTTTAGCATGCACGACGTTGATCGGTGAGTTTGGGATTCGGTGGGGGGAGAAGTGTGCAGACACTGACTGTACTGGACATAGGTGGGGCATCGGCAAGGTGGTTGAAATGGCGCTCGACCATGTGAACCCACAACGAGACCGCCCTATTCACCTGAGCTTTGATGTAGATGCGCTCGATCCGAGCGTTGCGCCTAGCACGGGGACACCGGTAAGTATCTTGATTTGCATTTTCGCGAGTTGGTGGCTTGGCACCTATCTTTGAGTGGGACCGAGTCAGTCGTCGGTCTGCCCCTTTCTGGTGACCTAGTGCGCGTCGAAAATCTTTTTGAGGGATTTGTGTTGGTCGGAGAACATGCATGAAAGTGCACATCATTCTCCACGGATCCTGACCCTGCAGGCGCTTTGAAAATGGGCCAGACCTGTGTTGGCTTGGGCAGACGCTTGATATCGCTCATACCTTATCTGAATGGGGCGTCTTGGAAACACTGATGCTTTGATCCGTGGCGGGAATGCCCAAGCCCACGGCGGGCAGACAATGTATTCCTATGAAATTTTATTACAAGTCAAATGAAATGCCAAGTCAACGAGCAGGACTAACCAAAATTGTGCAGGTGCGCGGCGGCCTCACGTTCCGCGAGGGACACTACATCTGCGAGGCAATTCATGAGACTGGGTTGCTTGTCGCGCTTGACTTGATGGTATGTCCCTTACCTTGGCCTTGCTCGCACGAACCTTGATGGGATCTGACGCATTCCGCCGCACGCAGGAAGTTAACCCCGCGCTCGCAGATGCTGAGAGCGTGCGCCAGACGGTCGCGGTGGGGTGCTCATTGGTCCGTTCTGCTTTGGGTAAGTCGTCCACCTGCTGCTAGGTTGTTCTCTGTGTGCCCGGTTTGGCGATTGTTCTTGGATCGTCAGATTAGACTCTTTCACGTCCATAGGGACTACTTGCAACGTGGCTTGCTGATTACGTTGCGCAGGCGAGACCCTTCTGTGAAGAAATCTAAGTGTGGTGATTTGTAATGTGGATGCGATTGAATGTGGCAGTAAGTTGGATCTGCTCTCTATTAAGGTTACAGTGACTAATTTCTGTGGTAGAGAAGCGTGGTGTCGAGTCCACTCGATCTCGCGTGACCCGTCCGTGGGGACCGGAGACGCGTTAGAGAGACGCGTTCGCGCGCGTATGACATCAGTGGATGGAAATTATATTTTATATATCTATCAATAAGCATGCAATCTCCTGTCTGGTGCGTTTGTGTTGATAGATTTTGTCAGTCAGATTTTGGAATATACAATTCTCGATTGCAATGACTGGCGGCAGCAGCTGGAGAAAATGACAGACCCCAAATGTGCGAAGAAAATTCCGAGATGCGCACCCAGGGCGAGAGTACTGAACTTCAGATACATCGCGCCGAGCCCAATGGTTCAAAAATAAATTCCCATTGACTTGCAGCACTCGCCTCCGAAGAAGGACGCTTCTGAAGATCGACATTCAAGGATCGACGTGCTACCTAATTGAATATCCAAATATTCGTGCGGGGGAATATTCCGGGGGACGGTGCGCGGGTGCTTGACCATTGTCCATGACAGATTCCACGCGGATGCAAGCGCGGTGGATGCATCCCTTTGTATCGACAACAAATCGGGTCGCTGGCCTGCTTTGCTGAACAACAAGTTGTGGCCACAGCGCGAAAAAGGAAATGACGCGCCGCAGGTCAAGTATTCAGCTACACTCACGTGAATGGGGCGTCCCAACAGTTAAATACTGGCGCTTGCCTCCCTTTCCTGCTCTTCATCATTCATCGTATCTTCTCTTCTGCATCGTGACTTAAACCTTCTGACTTAAGCACTCTACTCTTGTTTACTTACATCATCTTCCACTTCTCTGGTCATACCACGGGCTAGGACTGACATCAATATCATGTACCAGAACACCTCACAGCCGGGTGAAGGGTCCAAGCCTCGGCAGCAGACCAATGTCGCTTCGTCGTCGTCTTCTGCCTCTTCGCAGGAGAATTCCTCATTCTTTCAGAATAACTTCGCGTCCAACTCGACGAATACGACACCCGGAAATAATACTGGCACTAATCCTCAGTCCAACTCGGGTGGTGAGGACTCCGGCGCACAGAGGGAGAGGCAAGGCCTGGAGGCGCGACAGTCTCAAGTCAATGCTCAGCGACGGCCACAGGCTTGGCGGAAATTTATGCCTTACCCTGCTGTATCATATGAAATGTTCGAGGCTGCAGTTTATGCACATCAAATGGCGAATCCGGTGTTGAACGCTGGCGGGGCGCAAGGTCATCCGATGCAGCAGACTATGATGCATGCTCCAGCTTCAGTCTATGCTCAGCAGACTACGATGGCTCCGGTCTATCCTCAGCAGACTATGATGGCTCCGCCGGGTCCGGTCCATCCCTCCCAGCAGACTATGATGCCTCCTCAGGCTCTATACTATCCCTCTCAGCAGCCTGTCGTTGCACATGCACCATACAACCTTCCCCCTCCTCCCGCTTATGGTGGGTATGCCCCAGCCCCTCAGACCACGAGTGCAGCGCCGTATTACGCTCCTCTGATGCAACCTGTCCTTGCCCCTGCGGCGGCTATGAACCCTCCCGTCGCGGTCCCCCCTCCGCAGCGACAGTCTGCTGCAGCTGAGGCAAGCTCAGTGCGGAATGGGAAGCGAAAGGCGGTGGACAATGACGAGGCACCACAGAAGAAAAAGAAACAGGCTCGAATTTCCCCCGACGATCACCCAGACATGGTGAGTCAAATTTATATCTTTGGTGTTCGCCATCCCGCTGAAACGAGTTTCACCAGATCCGCGTCATGGTCGAAGGCTGCACCATGTACCGGTGCCGGCTTCCCCAATGCCAGGAAAAATTGATAAAAGCAAGCAGCGTGCACAATCACGTCAATTCCAAGACGCATACAGGGCGCGACGATCTCTACCCCTGCGAATTGTGTGGCGGATTGTGAGTACCTCGCTGCTTTCAAATGCGAATTTGGGCTGAGTCGCTGATCCTCACTAGTTACGCCCGGAAGGACACTTTTGACCGCCATATAGAGGAAGGGATGTGTGAGCGAAGGCAGAAAAAATCTCGTCAGGTCTCTGAGGCAACTCCTGCTGCAACTGTTTCATGGGCAACGAGCACTTTCGTGCCTCGGCCCCCCGCCGCCGCGCCCGCAGGGGCATCTTCTCATCATGGCCCAGCACCCGCTACAAGGGCGGTGCCGCAGGAGATCGCGCCCCCTCCAACAATCCGTCCCCCGTGCAGTCTTTACAGTACCGGCGATAAGCTCGGTGACTCCCCAAATTCCGTCCTTTTCATATGGTCCCCCTTCCCTTTCCACGATGGAGGGGACAGGACCTGTTGTGAGGTCAGCACCGCAGCAGATCCCGTCCTTTTCATATGGCCCCCCCTTCTCTTGTCACGATGCAGAGGGCAGGACCTGCCATGAGTTCAGTGCCGCAGCAGATCCCGCCCGCTGCAGTTTTCACTGTCCAGGACTCAGGACCGGGGACTGCCCAAATCCCGTCCTTTTCATGTGCCCCCCCTTCTATTTTCACAGTTCAGAGACAAGGACCAGCCATGAGGCCGGCGCCTCAAGAAATCCCTCCTACGCAGAACTTTTCTCCAGCACAATTCCTTGCTCAGGCTCCGAGACCAGAACCCGCCCTGGCGACCAGGCAAGCACCGCTCTTGCCTGTGATTGCTGGCGACATTTCGTTCTTCCCCGCTTCCCAATCCAGTGTCCAAGTGGCACCCGAACCCACCTCGGTGACCAGGCAAGAACCGCTATTGCCTGTGATTGCTGGTGACATTTCGTTCTTCCCCGCCTCCCAATCCAGTGTCCAAGCGGCACCCGAACCCACCTCGGCGACCAGGCAAGCACCGCTATTGCCTGTGATTGCTGGCGACATGTCGTTCTTCCCCGCCTCCCAATCCAGTGTCCAGGCCGCACCTGAACCGTGCTCTGCGCCCCAGCCCGCGCCTGTAGAAGACGAAGACGAAGACGAAGATGACCCCGACCTCTTTGGATCGCCGGTGACATCCACCTCTCTTTCACTCCCGTCAGTGCTAGCGCCTGTCGTGGATGTCGACAACCTTGCCCCCTCCGTAGCTGCGTGCAACGATCACGCATCTTTCGATTTCTGGCCGCCTCGTTTGAGGACTGATCCGCCTGCCGATAGGCTATGATCCCGCTTCG